>CAIGRO010007363.1:0-10869 GCA_903798355.1 Fraxinus baroniana
TTAATATAATAATCATGAAAAGCAAGAAAACTAGTTTTAAATATGATTTGCCTAGTATTTTTTGTATCTACTTGATGTATAAATGTGTGTTTTAGTGGTGACTTTTGAAGAATTATGTAAAAGTTTAAGTTAAATATTTGTCGGATAGAGAAATAACACAGCGTATCTAGATGCTGAGCTAGCGCTATAAAGAAGATCTTAACCAAGTCAGACTTGAGGGGCTAAGAATGAGTAAAAACAAGTCAAGTCAATAGAACACAGGTACATACGAGAAGATTAATCAAATTTAAAATAGAATCATACTTCACAAAGCACGACACCAAGCAACCAAATTGGTATATCTACATGACCCATCAAACTATGCCACTTCACAAAAAAAAAAAAAAAAAAATTACTAGAGAAACGTGCATCATATGGCATTGTTAACCTATAAAATCTAGGGATAACAATTGAGAGTTGCACATCAACCGTCATGCTTGTCAAAAAAATGTGACAACTTACTTAATAAAGCGAATCTTTTTCTTATACTAGTCAAAGACACATGTCGTAGTATAGTTGGCTACGTAATAGCGTTGACTGATTTTTGATTATTTTTGAAGATATCACTAATTAAATCTTATTTAGCAAAATTTCTTCAATAGAAAACCTTAAAGTTACAATGAAAAATAAACAAATAGAAAAAAGGAAGTTAGAAACAAAATGGAAAATTATTAATCATAAACAACCAATATAAATCAATTCAAATGAATATTCATTTAGTGAAATATATTTATTATCATATTTAAATCGATCCAAATGAATATTCATATAGTAAAATATCGAATCAAACGTTGTAGGAAAAATAAAGTTAAAAAAAGGGACATTGGAATGTGGTTGAGATTGAAAAGAAACATAAACAATCACGACTTTACGTTTTACAATTAATGTAAAATTATTTTTGATATTTAAATTTCATCGACCATATATTTATCATGGCCGCACTTCAACATTTTCAACAAATTTTGAATCGCTAAAAACTCATATTTGTAATTTAAAATATTGAATCAAACGTAAAATAAAAAAAACCTAGATGGCTTAGTCGAGCCAAAAAGCTATTCGGCTCGGCTCGCGACTACTGAATAAACGTATTAAAAAAAAGGGCTTAGACGACTTTGTCAAGCCTAGCCGAGTCGAGTCAAAAAGTCATTCGGCTCGGCTAACGGCTTATGAACAGTAATAAGCGAAGTGATTCTTTTATTTATGGTAGAGGTAGATAACTTAAAATACTGGAAAAAAAAGAGGCTTAGTCGAGCATAGCCGAGCCAGAAAGCCATTCGGGCTCAACAATACTGAATAAATGTAAAAGAGAAAAAAAAAATCGGCTTAGTCGAGCCAAAAAGTCATTCGGATCGACTCGCAACTTATGAACAGTAACAAGGGAAATGATTCTTTTCTTTATGGTAGATAAACTCCTAGGTAATTCCATTTATAGTAAGAGACTAACAAGCTTAGGCATTGTTTGACCCGCATTATTATCTCTTTATAATGAAAAATATGACCGTTATCAATTACATCAACATTTAAATTCAAATTTTTTATCTCTTGTGTAAGCCCCAATAACGGTTATATTTTTCATTTTCATTCTACGATAATTTAGCTCAAACTGGGGCTTAGTATTACTCTATTTCGACATTTACTGCAAATATCATACGAAATTAACCATTCTAGTGAAATTGGTCATGTCTTTGGTTGTCTAGTTTATTGCCCGAGGTCATATTTTTCGAAATTTCCAAGTACCAAGTAAAACGAAAACTAGAAATATGAATAAAATAATTAAAAAATGAGTTAATTAAAAATATCTGTTTGATGCACATTAACCCCCGTTTCAGCTACATTAATATTTTCATTATCATTCTTCTATTCACTTTCAACCACATATTCTTCAATAAAATAATATTTTCCATTACATCGATAACTTTTTCTTTTTCTTCAACCACACATTTTCCATCAATCTACTATTCCAAAATATATTATTTCAAAATGATGTGGAAGAATGCATTTTTTGGGTGATGTGATGTTGAATATGTGGTTGAAAAGGAAGAAAAAGTTATTGATGTGATTAAAAATATTATTTTATTGAAAAATGTGTTGTTGAAAATGAGTGGAAGAATGAAAATGAAAATTGTGGATCAAACGGGGGCTAAAAGAGTCCCAAAGAATGAAATACTGATTGTGATTTGTGATAGGACACACAAACATGAGTAGGACTCAATGTATAGAAAGGATTCTATAAAGGTCTAATGTTGGCGCTGCTTTTAGCCAAGTTAGTGCTATCTATCTTTCTTGAGATAATGAGTAGTCCAAGCAAATAATATCTTAGGATAACATCTTTAAGGTCACAATCCATTTCTTTTGGACGTAGAATTGATACTACAATCTTTATCTTATGCCAAAATGCTAAGTACCTAATGACATGACACACTAACTATTAATGAATCTATTCATTTTACAGGACTCACCACTATCTCCCAATAAATTTATTAGCGTGTCATGTCACTAGTGCTTAACTTATGCTAAACACTCGGGGTGACGTGACACACTATAGTAGATGGTGAAAGATAATGGTTTGTTACAAAAGTAATTGGGTCATGCTACAGGTACAAAATGATGTTCAAAACGGTGTCCAAAATGACCAAGTGGCAATCGCCTATTGGAGGGGCGGCTGGCCCCACAGTCGCTCCTCCAATAGGGGGCCGCCACTTGGCCATTTTGGACACCGTTTTGTACCACATTTTGTACACCAAGAATTATCCAAAGTAATTACACCACCTATTATGGTGTGTCACGTCACCTAGTGCTTAGCATAAGTTAAACATCGATGTTTAGGAGATCAATTTGTATGTGTGTATGTATGTGCGAGTGCAAGTATGCATGAATAGATCAAGGGTTGAGAACGAGATTTGAACTTCTCAAAAGCTTAATCGTAAAAGGATTGGTTGTTAATTGATTGATCGTAGATTCAAATTGAGAGATTTGATTTATATTGAATTAACGAAATCGAAATAAAAGATTTGTTTGCTTTGACCGTTAAAACTATAGATTATTTGTTCATTGTTGTATGTATAATTCTTGCCTAAAATTATTAGAACTGCATTTAAAAAAGAAAAATCAACGTATGACCAAATTATATTATGGTATATACCTACTAGTATTAAGTTATGGGGAGTGAATTTCCTATTTGGTCACTGAACTTTCAGCCATGCTTTTAAGGGGTCACTGAACTTTCAAAATCACCTAAATCATCATCGAACTTTGCAAAATATTTTCACAAGGTCACTGAACTTTAAAAATCACCAAATTCAGCACTAAACTTTGCAAAATGTTTCCACGGGATCACTAAATTTTACAAAATGTTTCTTAAGAGATCATTGAATTAGTGACCACTGAGAAATATTTTGCAAAGTTCAGTGATAAATGTGATGATTTTTAAAATTCAGTGATCTTGTGTAAATCTTTTGTAAAGTTCATTTGAGTGATTTTGAAAGTTCAGTGACTCCATAGAAATATAGCCGAAAGTTCAGTGACTAAATAGGCAATTCACTCAAATTATGGGTGTCCCATGGTTGATTAGCATTTGTAAAGCACCCAAATACACGTTGTCTAGAACATGTCATTGTGACATGGTTTTTTTATTTTATATTATTGAAATGAGCCTTGTTTCCTAAAGTCTTTACCTAACAGTTCAATTTTTTGGATGTTGAAAGGCCACGTTTAGTATAAAAGTGTACAGAATTTCAATTTTCAAAAATTTTCCTACTGCAAATCTGGTATGCACAGAGATGATGGATGCCTCGTTAGTTGTTATGTATGACATAAAAAGGGTGGTTTTTAATATTTTTAAATTGATTGATTTCCGAATCAAAACCTTAAAATATATATAAAATTTTGTCATTATGCAATTATGCTGGTTGACCTCGTTTAAATGAACACTCGAGTCCTCGTCAATATTCTTAATAATATTTATGTGACATTTTTGACGGAGTTTGGACAAGTTCATAAGCAGGGATCCAAATGTCACTAAAATTGAAGGTCAAGAATTGAAATGTCACAGAATTGGAATGGAAATTCAAGTATTCATTTAGGGCCTGTTTGGTTTGGATTTTACAATTCTAAAGTAAATCAATTCTCATTTTCAATCACACATTTTTCAATAAAATAATATTTTACATCACATCAGTACTTTTTTTCTTCATTTTCAACTATACATTTCTCATCATATCACTATTCAAAATCAATTTTTCTTCCAAAAAATCTAAACCAAACAAGCTCTTAATTACAAAATAGAAATTGGCGATACAATTTATCGATGATCATTCTCTACGTTCTAGCTCTGTAGTAGAATTTTTTTCGATTATTCTTATATTCTTTACCTGAATTAGATATGTGAGAAAAATGAACACTTTTAAAATGAGTGATCGAAATTAAAATCATAATTGCGATTAAGACGTTCGTGGGACCCACTAAGAGTCCAACAATCCTTACAAAGCAACCACTTCATAACAACTTTTTTTTTGTGTCACATTAATTGGGATGGCAAAGAAATCCACAAATATTATCTTTCCTTCTCAATGAACCTTTGGCTTTGGCTCCATATACAAAATTTTTAGCGTGTGGTCCAAGAGCTTATGCACTAAAAAAGCATGGATCGCGAGGGCGGGACCAAGGATGTGCCTATATTATTGCACTCTTTAATGTTTTGGGGGGGCCATATGCTTTGTCGCATTATTATCTTTTCCTCAATAGGTTAAAATTTTCGACCATCAAAACCTAACTCGGTTTCAAGTGTACCCTTGAAATCATTGAATTTATGATTTTGATCTAACGGAATCACTTCGTCCGAGTCGAGTAACTTGACAGATTAAAATACTTATAATTTGTATATGTATCAAATTTATTTATGTCATGTCCAAAAATATATCTTTATTTTTTGTTTTTAGTGACTTACCAGCCTTTGTTTGGGCTCCTTTAAAATCAAATTTTAGTAAAAAAAAAAAAATGTATTTTGGAATATTAATTTTTTGAAAAACTAGTCAACGTTGAACGTGCGTTACACATTATTAAGAAATATTCTATAAGTGTTGCAAAAATAATATTTGAATATGCGTGAATATTAATACCAAGAAATATCTACGTGACATTGAATGTTAAACCATTCATTTTATTTCTAATTAAATAAAATTTGATATTTATTAGCATACAAGGACGTGAATAGTGAATTGCATTCTTAAATGTGAAATTATAATTAACTTATAATTAGAATAAATAACACTAAAACGCATAAATGAAGATGGATAATATTAATTGAATGAATGTAAATGTTAATTAATTGAGAATTAATAATAGGGAATTCATACATTCATGAAAGCAAATATGTGAAATGAATATGTCAAGTGTACATGTACATTGATGGTAACAAATGATTAAATAAATTAAATATATATTGAAAAACGTAAAGTAGGGTATTGTTGAAATAATTGAATTATTGTAAGACTAAAATAATCCAAAAAATAATTCTCTCTTGATGTGATATTTAATTTCAATTGAGTGAAATTGGATGTAAATTAATATACATGGACATGAATAATGAAATGTATTATTGAATATGAAATTATAATTAACTTATAATTAGAATTAATAACACTGAAATGCATGAATGAAGATAAATATTAATTAAATGCACACGAATATTAATTAATTGAGAACTTATAATAGGGAAATTCATCATTGACGAAAGCACAAATGTTAAATGAATCTGTAAAATATACATATACATTGATGATGACTAAATGGTTAAATAAATTAAATATATATTGAAAAACGAAAAGTATGGTATTATTGAAACAATTGAAATATAAGAGGGCTAGAATAGTTAAAAAAATGTTTCTCGTTTGATGTGATATTTAATATATTTGACAATTATATTACCAAGACAAAATTTACTTGTTACACTACAATTTTAATCAATATTTTTATTTAGTTAAATCATCTTCAAGTAGAATTACTTAATTACCCACAATTTTGTATAAATTCTTAAAAATTTTATTTTTGAATACACCACAATCTAAGTTGCTGCTTCTCCTTCAATTGATAACTCCTCTGCTTGTACCGACGCCGCTGCCATCTCCATAGTTGAATTTTTGCTCCAATCCACCTTGAATTCGGGCTCAGAAAACAACCAAATGAATACCACGCTACCAAGGTTTGACCTAAAACTTCTACACCTTGTTTGCTCCAAGTGTCATTCCTACGAAGGAGATATGGTGGTGGTGATTACAAGCCCACACAAGGAAAAAGGAAAAAAGAAAAATAATGGTTGGAACTCAACAAAAAATCCACCAAAACAAAATCGGATGCCTCTCTCTCTCACGATTCCTCTCTTGCAACACACTCCAAAACGGTTGGGAATGGGGGAATAAAAAGGGGTCAACTAGATCATTTAATTTTGGGCCAAACACTCCCTCCAAAATGGGCCAAAGTCCACAAAATGGGCTACCAAAGAATTCTCACAACTAACCACATAAATGGGCTAACAACATAACCATCCAAAACCCAAACTTGGGTCATCCAAAAGTATAGGTCGTTTCCAAGTCGAGCCAGTCTATGGTGTCGCTAAATAATCCGACAACTGTTTTACATCATTGCCCTAATTTATTGAGTATCAAAACCCAACAAATCTCCACATTGATTCCCAATAAATTTGCAAGCAATCAAAACATACAGTTTATACTTGCATAATCAAGGTAACCAATAAAATTGCAATCACAGACCTTACCTCGTGTTTCGGACCCAAAACACATACAATACCTACTCCATGTACTCACTAGGGCTGAGATCAAGAACACCCAAGTAAAAGCAAATAATCACAGTAATCAATCAAGAGCAAATAAATATGCAATGGAGATATCATATAGGATAAACAGATCTTTCAAATATATTCACACAGAATAACAAATTAACACCAAGTTAATCAACCTGCCAGCACATANAAATATGCAATGGAGATATCATATAGGATAAACAGATCTTTCAAATATATTCACACAGAATAACAAATTAACACCAAGTTAATCAACCTGCCAGCACATATGTAACAAATGCATAAATGACCCTACAAAGAATATCTTACCACACTTATCATATCTCATTCCGTGTTGCTCCCACCTCGAAAACACATATCTTACCTCATCGCCCACCATACTCAATAGACTAATCACTGAACACATGTCTAACTGGTAAATCTCTATAGATCCTAAGTTCTCGGGATAATCCTCTATCACCATATCATTTCTCCAAACCTAAATGGATAATGGGTCTCCACCTAACGGAAGTGATAGAAGTATCTCTCTCGCACTCCACCTGATTAGGGTTTTTAACAGATAAATGATTCCAACATTTGATCACCTCTACACTCGCGATCCAAATGCCACACTCCACATCATCGGTACATCACACCAAAGTTTCCCTAGGCATCTATACTTCACCTTACAAAAGACATACAATTACTGCTAATGCATCCTAAATCCACTATGTCAAATCAATTCTTTTTACGAACACAAATGTTAGGGCTCAGTTTAAATTGATCTACGCACCACAATGTTACTCCAACACCAATGCTCAAAAAATCCATAAAGGATTTATCTCACAAAGGAAAGGGTGAGGGTGTCACTCACAAAGAGAATAGAAGAAAGAGTTGGTTACTTCACAACACTCACAAAAGAGGCCAACACAGAGAACAAAGACAACTCTCACAGGCTGCCTCACACACAAACCACACAGGTTCACAAAGATGAAGGAGAAAAATGGTCGTCCCTCTTACTTCTCACTACCACACTCTCTTACACCACTCACAGAGCAAAACAGAGCATGACATAGATCTTAACACACTATGCATGCAAACACATTACATAAAATAATAAAATCACTCCAATTCATGCTAATGCGCATATCAAACACATTGAAATGCAACATATAATCATGTAACAGAATTAAGTTATCACACATGTAGAAAAGATTACATGCAGATGCATATGCAGTAACAAGATTTACCCTCACTAAACCTCACACAGGTCATCACTCGACCCAAAGACAGAATTCGCCTCACCACTTTCCTCATCTTTCCTTTTATTATCATTTCTAGGACAGTCTATTTAAACCATATCTAAATTACTGCAGTTAAAACAGATCTTACTTTTTGCACTTGCCTTAGACCTACATTTGCCATCATAAGTTTTTTGAAAAAAAAAAAACCTTTTCATTTTGCCAAATTAAAATATCACCTTTTTTCCATTAAAAATGTACAACTCATAATATGTCGTCATTTTACAAAAATAAAAAAATAAAAAAATACACAACACAAAATGTAACCGACAATGACCACAAGTAAAGTGCCGACACAATTCACACAGAATAGTCAAGTAAACTTTCCTAAGGTCACGTGCAATTCTAATAGTGAAAAATTTAATTAACAACTAATTCACAAAGAATTCAAGGCAAATAATTCATAGGTCTAGCAACAGGCAATGATTACCCCTTCATGGTAACCTCAATCCTAATGTCACCCTACACGATGACTTCTAATGTGAAAAATAAATCGTTACCCTACACGATAACAATAACTGCAATAATAAAAGGCAAAGAACACAATACCGAGTGGACCACGTCTGAAGGTTCGTAAATGTCGAGATCTGCAAATTCACCAATTTAGGACCATCACCATTCGCCCTAAAATCTCCGGCAATCACGGCAACACAAAACGACACCCGACACCTGAACGTCGAAAGGCAAGATCGTTAAGGTTTGCCACACCACCAGGAACATTCTGCCTGAAGACGTCATCGCCAGAAAATCACCACACGTGCTACTGCGCGTGGGCCTCACTCGTCGGCCACCCAACAATGCCTCCATCTGCTGAACACACCGGTGGTCTTGGATTTTTCAACCGACCATTGCTTTGGCTGGAAAATCAAATTGCAGGTCCAGTTTTTGTACAAAAATTTGGGTAAAAATCTAGGCAAACTTTCTGCTTCAAATTTTTGTTGGTATTCTGCTACGTTTCGGGTCGATTTTTGGCCGAAAATCCACCACCAACTTGCTCCGATACCATTTGTTGATTTTTGGCTCTAATCCACCTTGAATTCAGTCTCAGAAAACAACCAAACGAACACCACACTACCAAGGCTAGACCCAAAACTTCTACACATTGTTTGCTCCAAATGTCATCCCCACGAAGGAGATATGGTGGTGGTGATTGCAAGCCCACACATGGAGAAAGGAGAAGAGAATAGAAATGGTTGGAACTCACCAAGAAATCCACCAAAACAAAATCGGCTGCCTCTCGCTCTCAGCTGCCTTTCTCTTACGACTCCTTTCTTGCAACACACCCCAAAACGACTGGGAATTGGGGAATAAAAATGGGTTAATTAGGTTACTTAATTTTGGGTCAAACACTCCTTCCAAAATGGGCTACCAAAGAATTCTCACAACTAACCACATAAATGGGCTAACAACATAACCATCCAAAACCCAAACTTGGGCCATCCAAAAGTATAGGTCGTTTTCAAGTCGAGCCAAGTCTATGGTATCGCTAAATAATCCGACAACTGTTTTATATCATCGTCCGAATTTATTAGGTATCAAAACCCAACATCCATCTTCTCTCTAGACAATTTTACGAAGAAGAATGTTCGTGCAAAACTCGCAAGCGTACGAGATCGTTGACAAGTAATAGAATTGATGAGTTGAGAGTTATCGTCCCACAGGGAATAAATTCAATTCAAGTTTACTGTTACGTACGGAATTCGAATTGTGTAAAGAAAATAGATATTTTGATTTTGTTTTACATTAATTAATCTAAGAAAGTGTAAAAATGTGACTTTTATCAATTTATGGATGATTGGATTGGATCTTGAATCCGTCTATTGCTATCTATTTCAATTCTTGATTTCTAATATAATTACGTTTATGCATTGTTGACAATTGGTAATTCTATTGAAATTAATTCTCTTTTTCAAGACAAATTAAATCTATCATAACCACGACCCGAATATATTTTTAGCCCGAATTCAAATGATTTGAATGCATTAAAGTTTAGATTATCTATATGATTGCACATGTGATAAATATTATTCCTAACATCTATTGCACATTTGTTAATTTTGTCGTGTTCTAAACTTATTGTGAGTCTTCCAACACTACAATAAGCAACTAATTATCTAATTGGTGGCCAATCAATTAAATAATGTAATGAGTATGCAAAATTAATCAAGAAACGCAAGAAATAAATTAAACTAGTAGTTTTGAATTAAAACAAATAAACAAATAGAGTTCATCTTCATCCAATACAAAAACGGATCTAGCCAATCATGTTCATATATAAATTACAAGAAAAATAATAGAAAAATATCGTCCAGATCATCAAAAGATGTTGATCTTCAATTCCACGGTTGAATTCTTCAAAACCTCAATGTAATTGACNGAAACGCAAGAAATAAATTAAACTAGTAGTTTTGAATTAAAACAAATAAACAAATAGAGTTCATCTTCATCCAATACAAAAACGGATCTAGCCAATCATGTTCATATATAAATTACAAGAAAAATAATAGAAAAATATCGTCCAGATCATCAAAAGATGTTGATCTTCAATTCCACGGTTGAATTCTTCAAAACCTCAATGTAATTGACCTTCAATTCCTTGCTGTGGCTTGATCTCCTCTCTCAAAATATAGCAATTAGCCTCTTGTTCTTGATGAATTCGATGAAATTTTGTTTATGAAGAGGCAAGAGAGAGTTCTTAATGTGTATCCCTCGTTCTCTATTTATAATAGCCAG
>CAIGRO010007379.1:0-10818 GCA_903798355.1 Fraxinus baroniana
GAAACGGGAATGAGGAAGAAGAGGGAAAATTCTGTACTAGGGCTCCCTTCTGTGTTTCTGGCGTTTTTGAACAGTGCCCGCGTTTTCAGATTTTAGCCTTGTTTTGGTTGGAAAAATAGAAAACGTCTATTTTCTTTGGTAAAAAAATTTTCATTTTCAAAAACTTGTTTTCGGAAATGGAAAAGAGAACGTGTTTTCAGTGTTTTTGAAAATTAAAAACAGAAAACGGGTTGAAAATGGCAAAGAGAACAGGGCCTAATTCTTCAATCATGCATTATTCCATATTGTGCATTTCAATCCCGAATATTATTTCGTGCATTTTAGTCATCCGATTTTTTAGAGAGATAAAAAATATTTGTAGGTTGGTCAGTCTTGTAATTTGGTGTGCTACTATTACAAGTCAAGGTCATTGCATCTTAGGAGACGAGTGTCGGAAGACCGTCACCACCAGTGCGGGACATTATAGTCTTTAGGATAAAGAGTCGAATTCTTGTCTCGACCATTATCGTTTATTCCGTTCATTTTGAAGAAAGTCGACATTCTGTCCAATCGTTTATTCACCGCAAAAGATTATTTTAAATTACAGCACAGTAAATCATTATTTGCCAACAAACTCATCCTTGAAAAGTAGCATGCACTGTTACAGATAGATTAGTCGGGCAGTTATGCTACAACGGTCAAGTCCTGCGGCACCCACCCAAAAAAAAATAAAAAATCAATGGAATTGTGAGGGCAATAATTTTGGAGTTTAAGGGTGTGTTTATTATGATTTTGGAAGAATGTATTTTGGAATAGTAGATTAAACCTCTTACATAAACAATTTTTCTTGGAAAAATTATTGATATAATGGAAAGTATTATTTTATTGAAAAATGTGTGATAAAATGAGTAGAAGAATGAAAATGAAAATCTTAGTATCTGTTTGGTACATATTAAAATTTTCATTCTCATTTTTCTACCCATTTTCAACCACACATTCTTCAATAAAATAATATTTTTCATCACATCAATAACATTTTCTTCTTTTTCAATCATATATTCTCCATTAATCTATTATTTTAAAAATATTCTTCCAAAATAATGTGACTCAAACACACCCATAATATGGCTCAAACGGGCCTAAATCTTGAGGCTCCTACAGTTGAATTATGGTACTGTTCATTATTAATAATAATAATACGTGCATAAAATAAGAAAAAAATTGACAAACTCATGACAAGATCTTCTTTCTTGTCAGAGAAAACANCCATAATATGGCTCAAACGGGCCTAAATCTTGAGGCTCCTACAGTTGAATTATGGTACTGTTCATTATTAATAATAATAATACGTGCATAAAATAAGAAAAAAATTGACAAACTCATGACAAGATCTTCTTTCTTGTCAGAGAAAACATCCAAAAAAGTCCATCTTTCACTGTCTGTCCCTCACTTTCTTTTCTTTTTTACCAGAAATAAGCTCTTAAAATTGTGGAATCTTGAAGCCAATTGCTCTAAAGAAAGAATGTCCGCTGTTTCATTGCTCAAAACTCGGAATTTAGCTAATTTTGAGGTATGTTTACTGTTTACTATATACTCAAAACCCTTTGATTCTTTGTTCGAAGTTTTGAATTTTATGTTGTTTCTGTTCTGAAAATCAAAATCGGTTCTTCTGTTTATTGTTGTTGATGTTTGTTTTCAGAGTTTTTGAGTTTCGGTTCTTGCCATGTGATTTGAATATTTTGGAATTTAATTTCTGCTCTTATTTTTACCATTTTTTATGGATGTGTTTTGTTCTTCTGTAGATGATAAATGGTTCTTCAGAATTTGACTATATTCGATTTCATGTTAGATAATTGGTTAATGTAACCAGCAATTTAGATTTAGGTTCCTGTTCCTTGTAATTGAGATGATACAAGTACTGAAATTGACTGGAAAGCTTGTTAAAGAACTTCTTCACTGCAAAGCTTGTTCAAGAATGGCTTCTTTTTCGTTAATTCTTTTGCTGTATCTTTGTTTTGGTAGCTTGAATTTCTTGGAATTTTTTAATTCTACCATGTTCTTCTGGTGAATTAGTTGTTCGTAGAATTAAGCCCATTTTTGGTCCACATTAAAATCTATATTTTAATGTAAGTCAAAGTCAACAATTCATTTTAACTACATATTTTATAGTCCCACAGATTTTCAACCCACATGTCATCAAGTTCTATCAAAATTTACTAAAAATATAATTTTAATTGTCACCAAACATGGGCTAAATCAGCGTAGCTTGTATGTGGGAACTATGAGAAATGATAGTAGATTGTGTGGAAGTTATGAATTCCCGAATGCATCGTCTAGCCAATTGTGCTGCATCAATGTGAGTTATAGTTAACTATTTCCACAGATGTAGTCAATTGGCCGGTAAAACAGTTAACGAATTAGAATGAAGCCCGATGCGTGGTAGAGAAAAAGAGCACGTGTTGTTGAAATTGATCTATATAGGAAAGATGGCAGCTTCATACTTTCATTTCATTGATAACTAACTGCAAGCTTAGTAAAAGAAAAGATACAACTTTTCATGCCGTTCTGATTATACGGGGTAGTAACTGAAAGCAGTGTAATAATAAATGTTTATTAGACGATTCGATGTAATTAAATGTATATAATTTATTGCATCATTCCCATTGACAAAAAGAAAAGAAAAGATCATAATCATGAAGAAGATATTCAAATTTTAAACTCATCAATATTTTTATGTTAAGGTTAATAGATGCCATTTTATGCAACAATAGCTGACGCAGAGTTCATGTATTTATTTTAGGTAGAAGCTTGATGGAGAGTTGATTATCAGGTACTTGTTAAGACCTGGGTTTTGAGTTATACGACCATGGATAAAGCTTCCTCTGACTGTCCATACCCGAGATGCTTCTTTTGTGTCATGCATGAAGTAAACCCAAGCAAGCGTAGAGCGAACATACTCAAGTTCTTCAGAGAATTGCCTTTACGGGATGATGATGGTCAGGTTCTTCCTATTAGTGGCTGGAATACTGCAATGGCACATCCTAATGATCCAGAGTTTATTGAGTTAGGAATACTTGAATGCATGGTGGCACTTATCTCGAAGGGATCAAAGAACCGACGTTGGCTATCACACGACCAAAATATATATATCCCTTACTATGGCGCACATATAATCGGATCTTATACTATGAATATGGAAGAATTTGCAGAAACAGCTGTGAATGCTGGGGTTATCCCAGCCTTGGTCGAACTTTTAAGAGGAAAGTTAACTTGGGTTGAGCAGAGAGTGGCTATACGAGCATTAGGGCACTTAGCTACATACGCCAGTACTTTTCCAGCTGTAGCAAGTCATGGTGAGATTTTAGAGCTCTCGATGCAGCTGGCAATGAGTTCACTTGAAATTGTATACACGCACTTTTACCAATATGTCGACCGGAGGCTGAGTTATCATTGTGATCTTCTTACGCGAGGCATGGGTGGCTATGAAATGGAGTCACGGAAAGCGGAGGAATGGGCTAGTCAGCTGCAGTGCTGGTCCCTTCAACTCATAAATTGCTTTGCTTTCAAACCTGAATTTCTTCCCACTATTTGCAAACCAGACTTTTTAGTAAAACTTCCAGGTATGTGGGGGGGACTTGTGAATGAAAACTCGCCAGCTGGTATTGGGCTGTTACGGACCATTTGTTCTCATAAGATGGGTAGGGTACCCGTCGCTAGCTGTCCTGGCATCATAGAGGCGTTGTGTAACATAGCACGATCATCAGATGACTGGCAATATATGGCCATCGACTGTCTTCTATGGTTGCTCCAAGATCCAATTACCTGTCATAAGGTAATTACTTTTGATTTACAACCAGTTACTTTGACGCCACATTAGTAAATGCAATTTGAATTTCATAAGTATACTATATAATATTTAAGAAGCGAACTCTAATATTTTGCGATGACCAGAATTTCTTCAACAGTTTCTTAATATTTGAACATTACCTATTCTGATAGTCTACACTAATTATACAGGTGATTGATAAGGCCATAACTGCACTAGTCGACCTTGCAGGAATCTCTACGCTAGGGGATCACAAGAACCTTGGGGATTCAATTGTTAACGTTCTTTATGAATGTACTCAATCACAAGGAACTGGTCGTAACTCAATCAGTAGCAGTGCCAAAGAGGAGGTTGAGGAACTTCTAACCTCTCGACAAAGATTTAAATGGGAAAAGAATATGCCAAAGGAAGATCTTAATATCAAACAGGCCGCTGCTTTAGTGGTCAAACTCGAAGGAAATTCCTTGTTCTCTTCGGGTGATATTTCTGGTGCTGCGTCAAAGTATTCAGAAGCACTGGCTTTGTGCCCAATGAGGTCAAAGAAAGAAAGAGTCGTGCTGTATAGTAATCGAGCTCAGTGTCATCTTTTGCTGCAAAAGCCCTGGGATGCTACAAGTGATGCTACGCGTGCACTCTGTATTCATAACCCAGTTAATCGCCATGCAAAAAGTCTTTGGAGACGAGCACAGGCCTATGACATGCTCGGATTAGCTAAGGAGAGTTTGCTAGACGCTATACTGTTCATAAACGAATGTTCACAGTCAACTGATCCAGATCTGTCCTCAAGGCAAAATAAGGTTCCTGATTATGCAGAGCGTTTGGTTAAGAAACAGATGCGTGCAGCTTGGTTATTTAAAGAGGCTGCCATTAAACACGGGGACGTAAACTGTGAAGGGGATGCTGGAGCTGCGAGTGGCCAAGATACTGGGGACTCTGAATGGGAAACGGCAAGTGAAAGTGACATTCGAAATGATCGAAGGGGAGAATTGGATGACGACGATTTTGAATGGAAGAATGATGTTGAAAGGAAAGATAAGCAAGGAAAAAATTGACAAAAGGTATCGTGCTTCAATATTTTTGTTCTGGATAAACTTCATATGCAATATCAACAATTGAACGAGACAAATATTTTAAGAGTTCTGATTTAAACCTACGAAAGTTTGTGGGTCTTACCTTTTATCTCGACTTTCCTTGCACATATAATAACAAGAAAATTCTGGTTTATAATGGGAAAGCACAGTAAAATCTAAAGTTTATTTACTACATTCTTTCTTGATTTTTTTATTTTACCTACAGATTTTCTTTATTAATTTATGTAGGCATTACCTGATTTAAGGGGGAAAAAAATGTAAATAGTAACAGATTTGTCCTTCAAACATTTTTTTTTTTTTGATGGGTAAATATTTCATTCATAAAGGCAATAGTCTTAAAGAAAGTGCGTATCAATGAAAATAACATTTTCAATGAAAGAAGGAACACTGTGCCACCAAAGAGCTATGTCTTCGAGACACCATGAATGTCGTGCCAGATAGTGAGCTGCCTGATTGCTAAGTCTACTGCAATGGTGGAGACTACATTGAGGGAATCTCTGCATTAATTCCTTAATTCCAGCAGCTAGGAACCGAATTGAGGCAGAAGTTAAAATTGATTTATTTACTTCATTGACAAGGAATAAACAGCCACTCTACACCAACAAATGAAATATGCCAAGGTTAAGGCAAATGTAAGCCTCTCACAAGCGCAGCTGCTTCTATATGTTCAGGTTCCAGAGTTGAGGTTTTAGGACCACTTGCAGCCAAAATTATTTCTCCCTTGTGATCACGTAAAATAATTCCAAGGCCAGCCTTGTTTAAATCAAAGAACAATGCGCCATCAGTATTGAGTTTTAATGTATTCTGAGGTGGCACAGACCATCTATGCTTTCGAGAGAGCGCACCTGGAGCAATGTTGAGGGAGGGACCAAGTTCAACAATATGTTTTTTTGGCTAGAGAAGTTTCAATTATTTGTTGTGGTGGGAGGCTAAGCTGCTCATGAACCATCTTGTTTTGAAGGGACCAAAAGCCCCAAGTAATAAGTAAAAACTCAGCGAGAGCATTTTTTGAGTCTTTAGTCATTACATCAGTGGCAACCTTCCCATTTCTATGATGCAAATAAGCCCCCATTAATTGAAATTTAAATGGTTGGAATAGTGTTTTTTTTCTTTTTGAAAATGTGTAGTTAAAAGGAAAAAAAAAATTTGGGATTACGTGTAATATTATTTTATTAAAAAATGTGTGTTTAATAAGAAATGAGAGAAAATGTATTATAATTTTAATAGGAGCCAAACGTGGGCAGAGTGTTGCCTATAAAGATTAGTTAGGATAAGTTATACTTTTAGTGACTACTATATTTCTGTAAATAATGTAAGTGGAGTAATTTAGGATACTCTTTATAGAATATCACCTATGCGAGTGTGAACTCGACTAGTTGTACGAGAATTTAAGTTAGGTGAATCCTCTATTGCACTTGCTTCTACCAAGAAGGTTCAAGGCCGAAATAATGAAAATAATTGAGAACCAAAGTTTGATATGAAAGGTAATGTATTTGATCTATTATCTAGGCTTACAATAACGAGAAACAGTACATTCACTGATTAGTCAAGTGAGTCCAATAGATTTTTACTAAAAAAGATTCAAAGTAAAAGCTATCCTGATGCATTTCGGTTGTAATCTTCTTTGTCTTCCTTGTTCTAAGTTGACTTCTTATATTCATTTGAGGGATTGTAAGAATTAATGGTTTAATATATACGATAAAATTTGTGATTGAAAAAGTTTCCAAGAGTTGTGTTGATCGGATGTGATTCTTCAAATGCAAAATGTACATAATAAAGAGTTACAACATTTGATAGGGCGCGATCTAGACCATCAATTATGAAATGATGTGATTTAATGGTTAAAATTAATTTGTGCCAAAAGATGCTATCATTTGAGGAAACACCTGAGAATCTATAGTTTTGATCTTCTTAATTCCATTTTCCTCACTCAAAATAAATTTCATATAATTGATTTTTAGTTCCTTCAATCTCCAAATTATGTCAAAACAAATTTCAAATTATTTTTGAGTTTTGTGGTCATATTTAATATTCGATATCTTTCATTCTAGAAAAGTACAACCTAACGTTGGTTCATCCGACAAAATTAATATTGTGATATATTAATTTTAGAAAAAAAAAATTGTATCGTGAGAGATAAGCGTTCATTTCAACCTGTTAGCACAAATGCAAGAAGTGAAATCTGTCTTAAGGAGATTTGCATACGCATGCATCGCTTCATTCATCTCCTTCTAATTTCTACACTTCAATAAGTCGATATTTCTTACATGCATCTTGATTTCGGTAAGTCAAATTATATTCTATATTCTACATATGTAAGTGGTCATTTTGTATGTTTTACATGCACGTATTTTTGGTTAACAAAATATAATTCATGCATAAATTTATCCAACAATTAGGGAAGATGGACTAGTGTTATAAATAAGTATTTTAAAAAGCGCAAAACGTAGTTAAGTGGTAAGTCAAAGCTTTACGTCTAGGCACGTGTTTAAAATACTGCTTAAATATGACATCTTGAATGAGCAATTGGTTCTTATGGTAGAAGCAATTTGGTGTTGCAAAAGTGATGTTGATTGGATAGTCAAATTGTGGTCTAGTGAGAGAGAAGGAGAAAAAACCAAAAAATAAAATAAAATAAAGGCAAGTACGGTTGCGTGCGAGGCACGCCTACACGACCAATGAGTCTATTAGTTTGGGCTGAAGTATGAGGACGCACAATAGAGTTCAAAGATACTGATAAGGTGTAGAGAGAAGATTTGTGATGAGAGAAACAAGAGAAGAAACATTACGCGTGGGTGTGCAGAGTACATTGAACATTTTAGTTTTGTGGAAGAAGAAGAAACGCTTTATTGTGAGATTTTTTTAAATCAATAGAGTCTTGTTGACGTGTTACAGACTTACTCTTTGAGTCTTGGAATAGAAGCCCATATGGCAGTAGTCTTGCTGTACTCAACTACCTTTCGCCTCCTTCCTTCACATTGCATTTCATTGACAAAGCTTACTAGAGTGATCTCCCGAATGTTTCCTTGCGTTACACTTGATGTCAAGGCATTCTCGTATTTGCAATCTACATCATCATCGATGTTCTCGACTGTGTTGGTTTTCACTTAGCTAGGTTGTCTAGTTTGCCACATCCTTGTTGACCTATGGTTGACTTGAAGCTTATAGTTTGGATCACAACAAACAAGTTAATCTAATTTTTTAACAACTGAATTTAAGTGATTATAGCCTTCAAAGCATTCGATGATAAATTGATTGATCCTCATCAAAAGATAAAAAAAACAAGACTATCAAATCGGACGCATAATGAAGGTCAAGATCGAAGTCATCAAATCATCCAAGCTCAAGACAAGAGTTTAAGAGTTGAACTTCAAAGAAAAATCAAGATGAGAGTCTAAGAGCCAAACTTTAAAAAAAAAAATAATAATAATAATAATAGGCCTTCTTAGATCTTAAATGTAAAAGTACTAATACTTTATTCTTTAGCAATGAATGTTTAAAGATCAAAAATCATTTTGTGGATCACTTGCATAAAATGTTTTTATCAAAAGTAAAATAGATTTTCAAAATGATGTTTGAATTTAGATCATATTTTTAAAACATCATTTACCTTGAAATCTAGTTAAAAACACCTTCCAAAAGTCTACATTTGTTGACACATTCAAATCGAATCACAGAGGGTCAAAAGGGAAAATTGATCGAACCGGCCGAACGTCTGGCTAGAGCCGACGGACGACTACTTGTGGACATCCAAAACACTCTATAAATTGCTTATCTTTTGGCGGACGATCAGCCAGACCATGCGGATATCTAGAAAATCTAAATAGTCTAATTTTTTATGTTAACGGCCACTTTTATGCATCCGAACATGAGGTGGCCAAGAGCATCGACCTTTTCCCGGAAAGTTTTGCTTTTTAAACTCTATAAATGTATTATCTTTTTGCATTCATGGTAAGGTTTTTAAAGTGCATTAAGTAGTGAATTATTTGAGCAAAATCATTTGAACTTACGTTACATTTATTTCTTCTACTCTTCATATTAAAAAAACTTTCGATTGATTAAATCAAACTTTTTAATCATCATTTTCGTCAAAGTTTTTCATCTCTCTTTTGGTACTTACTTTATTGCTATCATTCATTAAAAGATAGAAATATTGTGAAAAGATTTTTGAATTTACATTGCACTTATTTCTTCTTCATCTACTCATTGAAGAGTTTTGATTGGTTGAATCAAACTTTTAATTATCAAAATCATCAAAAAATTTCATCTAACACTTGTGTTATTATTTATTACTATTCATTGAATTGTTAGTCTTTTTTAGAACTTAATTTATTTGTATCATTTACTCTCATTGTAAAATCATTACTCTAAACGTGTGGGGGTCATATTGAGATATCGTGAAAGCTCAATAGTATAAGGATCGTGCTTTTCGTTGTAAGTCATCGTACAGGTCATATTTAGGTCTCGTGAAAGCTCAATATTGTATAAGGATCTGTGATCTTTGTTTTTAAGACACTAAGTGTTGTAAGTCGATCAATATAGTGAAAAACCTTGCTCATGACAGAGGGCTTGGTAATAGAGAACGTAAATCATTGCATTAGATCGAACATCTGTAATTATATTGTTGGCATCATCTCTACCCTTCAAATTATCATTATTTTACTTATATTTATTATTTGATTGTCTACTTGTCTTTTATTTGCTTATGATTATTACTTAACTTAAAAATGTGTTCTTAATTGGTTTCATTTAAGATTATTTTTTGAAAAAAAATTTAAAAATCAACTCACCCTCTTCTTGATTAGTTATTTTTGGGCTATCAATCCTTACCTGCAATACATGGTCCATTCGAAGCATACTTGATGAACAAGAGCTCTCTTAGCTTCATCCAAAGCATTGAGGGTCATCTGCATGCCATATAACGCAATCCTCGTGCTAGTCATTTCCTATAGGCATTTGGCTCATTGCAAGTCGCAATGCCCTTGTCCAAGTAGGATCACCAGTTAGTCGATGACTTATTTGAAGTGCCTTTATAACATACTCGTTCTCACGATATCTATACATTGCCTCATTCACTCAACAATGCAACGTTGCCCTACAACCGCATTCTTAGCCAACATATTGTTGCAAGGCTAGAACCCATAGCCATTGAACACGAGTTATATACAAGGATTTTTTAGTACTTTAATCGATATTTAGTACTTTAATCGATAGCTCAATTAGCCAGAGGTGATGATACCTTATCCATTTTGCAGTCTGTGAAGCATAGCAATGCGCAACCTGTAATTGAGCTATCGAATAAAGCACTCAGAAATCCTCATCTATAACAATTATTTTTCCCAACCTCATGCGAGTATATTAAACATCCTACGATAAACTTAAAGTAGGCCCTTAGGTACCCCCAATGGCCCCTAAGAATTGCGCATTTTGTTCATTAAGGATAGCCCATAAGCTTGTAAAGTGATTGTGCCATGAATAGACGTCATTTGGTCGGGGAATCATAATTTTCTTAACTTTCACCTTCAACCTCCAAATGACGCTATGTTTGATATGTAGCCATGCTATCAACCTCAATATCAAGTCAACAAAGTTTTAGCCCCAACATATACACGAATGTTCAGATATTAACGTTGCAATATGCTAAAATTATGTCAATATCACTGCAAGATGTTTCTCCCTTAGTCCCTTACATTTTTTCACTAAAAGGATTTACTTCAACCTTGATGGGAAGCTTCCTATCTCGTTCGGCTAGCTATCCGTACAGTGGCTTCCCAAAAATTGGTTGCTAAGAATCTCTGCTTAATGAACGAATGTGCTACCATTGTGACCAACAATTAAACTCTATGTCCCAAATTCTCTCATCTTTGCTTATGGTCACAGACATTTGAGTTAAGCGCGAAGCTTGGCCAAATTCTCCCATTT
>CAIGRO010007389.1:0-19293 GCA_903798355.1 Fraxinus baroniana
ATTCAACAAAGATATAATTCATATCACAGTTTCTTTCTAAATACAAAGAAGATTCTTGGTGGAAATTGAAATATTGTTTAAATTTTGTTGTGCATGTTAAATAAATTTCCAACATGTATTGCCTAGTCTATCTTTTTGGCCAAGACAATGAGTCCATATTCCATCACCTCGCCCACTCTCACTTTTCTGCCCTTAAGAGAGCATGCCCATGGGCTCATCGAACTTTCCTCCAAGGTGATGAAGCTCCTTGCAAATTTTTATCTTCGCTACTCAAATGCGATTGGAAGGGACGCAACCCTTATGTGACCAAGGGGGCCTCTATGATCCAAGGTGGCTGAAGTTAGACCCTTGATGCTCTATTCAAGTTACAATCTCTGATACCTCGAGCAACTTCTGATTTGATTAATGTATGATCTTTGCAAAGGTGACTTATAGTCAAATCCCTACCAATTCGTCTAGAACAATGTGAAATTTCATAGATCTATGATGGATATTTTGTGACATCTTTGAGCTTGACATATGAGTCTTTGGGATGAAGGCACATGTCAAACATCTAAGTCGCATTGTTTGCATCTCTTTTGCCCATACTCATACTTGGTATCATTTGAAGGCAATTAAAATTCGATGATCTCACTCTCAAATATAAAACCCACTATTGTATTTCCCTTTCCTCATGTTTCTTCCATGTCCAAATTATTATTGTCTATATTTTGATTTGAGCATCGAAATGCACTAGTAGTGGTCTCCCAATTTTTTCCTTAGGGCCAAGGTTTGTGCATTTAACATATGTGTCCAAGTGTATAGGTTGGGATATTGATGCGCAGGTCGTACAAATTCGAATATCAACATTAATTATTATATCATTTCAATTGTTTGGGAAGGTAATTGGTAATTTAAATTAAAAAGGAGAAAAATTTCCATTGTTGTAAATAATTGATAATGATGAATAAATAGGTCTTATCTAGAAAAATCTTTATGGCTTTCTTACTTACTCTAGAAGACTGTGTTTGATTTAGATTTTAATTCTAATTGAATCACTCTGTGTAAGGATCATTGTTATTAAAAAACTATATACAAGAGTTTTGACTCTATTTCTTCTTTTATTCTTGCTTTTCTCTTAATTTTATCACACTTTTTCCGGCATGATTCTCTATATTTCAAGCCTACTCCATTCTTCTTTCATTTTTTTGAACTTCTAGTGTTTAATTATTCACTTCTAGTCTCACTATCACTTCAAAACATCTTATTTCTTCTCAATTTTTTCTTCTTTCTCATCTTTTGTTTATCGGCTCCTTATCCTCACTTCAAAACCTAAACTTCTTTGCATATTTGTACCTATTTCTCCAATGAATCTCTAGATTGAGAATTTTGCCCTTCAATCATAACAATGAACAAAAACCAATAATATTCGACACAAAAATTCTCGAACTATTAACAAAAGATCTTACTTAAAAGCTTGAGATAAGTACCAAACTATACTTACAACTAGTTAAACAAAATGCTATGTAAGCATATCCTTCGAGGCTAATGTATTCATGTGTGTTGCCTCCTCTATCTTATTGGTTAAGATGATGAGGTCATATTCCATCTTCTCGTCCACTGTCACTTCCCTGGCCTTAAGAAAGCATGCCCAATGCATCTTCGAACTTTCTTCCAAGGTGATGAAGCTCCCCATAGATTTGTGTCTTCGCCACTTCGATGTGATTGGAAAGGGCCCAGCCCTTAGCCATACTGAAGCCTCTATGATCCAAGGTGGTTGAAGTTAGATTGTTGATGGTTTATGCAAGTTACAATCTTTGATACCTTGAGAGCAACATTTGATTTGATTAATGTAAGATCTCTACAAAGGCGACTTGTAGTCAAATCCCTACTAATCGGTCTAGGACAATGTGTGAACTTTCATAGACATAATGGCTATTATGTGACATCTTGAGCTTGACGTATAAATCGTTGGGATGAAGGCATATGTCAAGTACCCAAGTGGCCTTGTTATCTCTTTTCCCATACTCTTGGTGTCATTTGAAGGTACTTGAAATCTCTTTCCTCATGTTTTTTCCATGTCCAAATTGTTATTGTTTGTTTTTTATTTGAGCCCCAAAATACATTAGTCATGGTCTCCCAATTTTTTCCTTGGACCCGAGGTCTAAGCCTCTAATATATGTGTCTATTTCTTATCTTATTCTTGTTTCCTGTTATTTTTATAACACTTCTTCTGTACGATTATTCTTCTTGTTTATAATTGTGTAAAGATCACCAATATATTCAATATTTGGAACTACATAAGTTTTATAAATACGTCAATATAAGTGTTAAAGTTTATTTTATGGTCAAATTGAATGAAAGATTGTGAATTTTTGTAGCAGGAAAGAATTGTCTTGAAGAATTTGAAGATTTGTCAACAACCCAAGTTTTTGAGATCTGTGAATTTTGCAGACCACTTTACCTAGATGCTATATTTCAATAACAATGTAAACATTCTTACAAATCTTTTGATTCTATTTTGAAAGATTAAAATGCATTATGGTTTATGAAACTCCCTAGATTAATCTTTTGATTTAACAATTATAATTTTCTTGAAGAAGCAAATATGTTTATACTATATCAAAACTTCAGAAAAGTATTGTGTTAATACTGTGGAAGAAGTATAATTTTCATATCAGTATTATGAAAATATCGAGTTGTTGCTCTTGAAGAAGCATGACTTTATTTATAAAAAATAAATTATATTATTGTTCTTGTAGAAATATAATATTTTGCACTTGATTCCATAAGATGATCAATATGTTGAGCTAATAAGCTTATAATAAACAACTACTGTAACAAAAATACATCAATTATATTTTGAAAAGGGTAATTATATTTACCAGTATTATAAAAACTAAAGCGTAGGCGTGGAGGCCAAGCTTCAAGCTCGGCGAGTCTAGGTGAAGCTTAGGCGTTTTTTTTTTTTTTTTTNTATAATAAACAACTACTGTAACAAAAATACATCAATTATATTTTGAAAAGGGTAATTATATTTACCAGTATTATAAAAACTAAAGCGTAGGCGTGGAGGCCAAGCTTCAAGCTCGGCGAGTCTAGGTGAAGCTTAGGCGTTTTTTTTTTTTTTTTAAGTTTTTAATCATTGTAAAAAAATATTCAATAATTCAAATAATACATACCAAACATCTAAAATTATAAAATACTGTATTTATTTAATAATTACAGTATAAAGATAAGTCTCAAAATCATACTTACATAATGCAGATAACTCATAGTTTTAAATCTTATCTAATCTAACTCTTTATCGGACTCCAATTCAATATCTTCTTCTTCATCTAATTCGTCATCCGTATCGTCTGATACAAAATCTTCATTTTGGGGCTCCCTTATTTCATTTTGATTATTTCTTGTACCTCTTGTATGTTGTAAGATATCATTCTCCACTCTATTATTCTTCTCATCACCATCATCATCACAACCCTCTAAAATCCAAGATTGTGCATTTGTAGCATCACTTGCTAGTGAAGATATAATGATCTTCCTCTTCTTCTTGTTCATCAACCTTGCATTAAATTGGACATAAACAAGATTGTTCATCCTCGTAATGTCAAGTCTATTCCTTTTCTTGATGTGTTACAAACAAACCAAAAGAAACAAAAAGAAAGGTACATTTAATGGAGCATAGCATATTCAAGGACATGATGCCACACCTTTCCCTTGATTCCCGCTACGAGAGTTTTATGTCGATAAATTCCTCAGCAATATTATCACATAACATGCATTTCATATTTATTAAGATTTTTAGGACCTACGAAAATTGCGGTTTCCCAACCAACATCTCCAGAATCTCTTTTTAGTTTACTGGCATGGAATTTAGAAGTCGTTGAGGAATCATCTTCTTCCAATTGTTCCTACAAAAAAAATATAAACAATACAAACTTTTATTATTCATTTAACAAACTAATAATAATTGAGATTAAACACAAAAGCTAGAGGCCCAAAAGCATAGGAAAGTGGAAACACGGAAAAACCATAATGAAAAAGAAAAATTGTAAACAAAATTTGCTGAGAATCTACAAAATAATGAGAATCACATGCCCCAAAATTACAAATACAATGTAAAGTATAATAACCTCCTAATGTTATGCATACACGATACCCAATTCAGTGCGGTGTGCAGAGAAATAGAGAGGTTTTGCACCGTTTTCTGTCATTTTTTTTCCCTTTCTTCCGTCTTCTCAGTTCTCTAGAGTCTGAAATTTTTGAAGTTTGAAGGGATATTTGGTTACTGAGTCTGGGCTGTGGGTTTTATTAAAAAAAAAAAAAAGGAAAAATTGGGCCCCCTTAAAATCTGGGTGCCTAGGCGTCCCTAATAACTAGGCACACCTAATGTCTGTTTAGTCTCAAAGTGAAGCATTTTCATTACGCTTCCCGCTATGCGTAGGCGCACTTTTTAGAACACCAATATTTACAGTACAATTTTTATTTTTTACACCACATTTTAATTGCATTTAAAGTTCTTAATCTTTGCTCATTATAACACTTGTGTTTCTAACGATTTGCAATGCCATTCTTATCCTCAAACTTTCCATTAGATAACACAATTTATTTTTTATAACAATTTTATGTCCAAAAGTTCATGGAAATGACGTAAAATATCTCATTTTTTATCATAATTTTTTTAAAAAAAATAAATAAAAATCGAAAAATGTCTCATTTCAAAGGATGAAAATAAAAGTAGTTTGATAAAATCATCATCAAGGATGAGATGTACTAATTAATGGAAGGTTGAAAATTAGAATTCAATGGAAAAAAGTTAAGAAAATAATTGATATATGAACGAAAATTGAGGAGCTTAACTATAATTAAAATATGGTGAAACAAATAAAAATTGTTTGTGTCAATGTAACCACCTTTTTGAAAATTTTAACAAATTTTAGTTACTGAAATTAGTCTTTTAAGGAAGATAGAAAGTGCATTAACCAAAGATCAATTCTAAATCTAAAATCACATTTGGGGAGGGAAATATGTAAAATCCAACAAACATAGGTATTGTCTATGTTATAAAGGTAAGAAAAACAAAGAATAAGATAAGAGAATAAAGGAGAGCCAAAACATAATTGTATCATATTGATAATCAATTACCCATATTTACTATACATTATAATTAGGGTTACATGGATATAATATCAATTCAAAAATAGTATTTAATTACAACCACTCACTTGAATAGTCACAATAGCCGGCTCATTAAAAATCTTGTTTAACAAAAAATCGATGGAACAAAAATATCAAACAAAGGGAAAAAGATTACAAATAATTATAAAAAAATATGGAGTAATCAAATATCGCATCGTTACAACCTTATCAGAAAACCCATTGCAACAAAACCTAAGCGAAGGAAAAGAATAAGAACGACTTACCATGATTTCAATCAACAAAAATCCTTATATGGGAGGTGCCCAAATCTTTTGCATCAATGTTTATAGTATATCTACCTTCCTAAAAACTTTTATGAAACAATTTCAACGTTCCATGTAATATCTTGTTATAGTCCCCAAGAAATACCATCTTCATATATGATATTCACCATCCATGGTTGACTACAGTGAGCATGATTGTCTTGTGAAGTTGGGGTTTCAAGAGTTTCGTAAATAAAATGTAGCATACAAGAGTAAAACCATAGAGTTAGTTATGTTGAGGGTAAATGTTTCGTCGTTTATGGACATTCATTAAACAACGAATATATAACCTTACTAATCAATTAATCCAACCAAACCCATTAATACATCTTTTTTCTAATTTTAAAATTCAGATTATTAATTTTTAAACTTGAAAAATAAATTAATAAGAAAACAAACTTATATATAAACTCAAAATTCAGATTGTAGACTTTTGATGTAATTGTTAGTTGGTAAAGTATTGAATATGTAGCATGACTTTTGGAGAAATCTATCCTTTATTATTTACATTATATATTTTTATTAATATGGACTACACAAGCAAAAAATATGTCAAGAAATTTTTAATCCAAAATAGGCAGCAAATTTTTCTAACTCGAGCCAATGTCTAAATTAACTAACCAAACCAAATCGACCCAAAATTGATTTCATTTGGTTCCATTCAGTTTCAACAGCTAGATTGAATCGATTTGGGTAGAAATCTATTGAAATTGATCAAGTCGATTAGGATTTCTAGTTGGGCCTAAAGGCATGCTTGACCTCATGATAATATCACCTGAATATGTATATAGTATTTATCAACTTTTTTAGTAGATAATGCCTCTATCAATATATCTACTACAATATAGACATGTAAATAGATAAACTTATTGATGAGTTTTACGCACATCAAATAATCTAATGCATCATCATAATCAACTAGTCCCGAATCGTGAACTTATCAAAATATAATAACACATCTGTTGTACTAAGATATGGTAATTCAAAATCAATAAATTATTCATTATCCGAGTGAGGACAAATATTATCGTCTTTTCACTTGAAGTGAAAAAATAAATGTGTCACTTTTCTATACGATTACTTTTCTACGTAATTTGAATGATGATTAAGAATTTAATTGGCTAAATGCTCAATCTATATGTCAAGACACTACTAACAAATCCGACTTCAACAATGGAAATTTCCTGCCGACACATAATTTTTCTGATGGTAACATAACTGTCGGTGATTATCGACGTATTTACCTTCATCTACATATCGGTCGGAACCACAAGCAGATTTGAATTGATTTTATAGTGTCAAGTTTAGTGACGTCTTAGTTCGAAGGAAACTACCAATGGTTTTATTTCATTTCTATTTTTGTTGGTAAATCCAAATGGATATTTTCATTTCTATCTCCGTTTCAATCTTCTCGCAAGCATTGTGAAATTGCTCTTTTAAAATAACATCTCCATCATCATACTCGATTGATGGAACAAACTTAGATCTAAAGGATGTACTTAAAGCCGATAGGAAAGTACTAAGATCATACAAACAGCCCTTTACTTGGGCCTTGGGTTGCTTCACACCACAATTCAATATCAATATCAGGTTGTGATAATAGCTCTGAACCATGCTTTACTTCCATAGAAAGCTTATACTTTTCCTACAGATAACAAATATGTCATAATCTACGCTATATGAAACATGTTCCCCATCACATAAAAAAATGCATTCTTGGCTACAAAATGTGCACCAAACCTGGGCATACTTACACAAATAGGTCGCGATTTATTATCAACATATTCTTCTTGTCCCTTGTTTCGCTTATGTACATGTTTGAACAGCTCTGAAGCATGTGGTGGTTGACCTAATTCTCTGCACTATAAACCAACAACAAATAAATTATGAGATCATACAATCACTAATTTATATATTAAACAGATAAAGTAAGCAAAAATATATACATTTAGTTGTGTATCAAAAACATTCAAAGAGACATTCCATTTTATGTTCGTGCGTGACAATTGATTTCGAACTGGATATGTGCTTTGTCACTGTTCCTGATTTATGCTTTAGCCGATTATCATGTCCAGATTTGGACTTCTTCTTTCATTCATCATTGTATTTTTTTTTCTACAAGCTTGTTCTAATGCTCAGGGCTTAACCACCGTGGTCTCTGTCCCTTCCAATTAGCCACGTCGTTAGGTTACTTTTCTCTCTAGCCTCACAAAATATGTCCCTAGCTAAGTCGAACCTTTGAGGCAACTAGCCATACTGGCTTCACCGTCTCTTGCTTTTCTACACCCCAAGTGTATTTATTCTAATATAATAACAAGAATTACATGAGAAACAAATCAGTTATAAGAAACACAAAAATGTAGTTTTTTTTATAACCAGCCACATGAAGGAACAAATGTTTGTTCTACATTTAGTTTAGCTTTATTATAAATAGTTCATTAGATGTTTGCTAGTTTAGAAAAACTTGACAGACTTGCATTTGACAACATATATAAAAATCTTTTTGTGTATATGATTTATCTGAGTCTCTTTTTAGTTGCGTAAGTATGCATCTGTTGTGGATCTTATCAGCAAAAGTTTGTGTAGATAAAAATCAAAGACAAACATCTTGTGAATAAACTTCTGGCTAAACAAACTGCCATTGCAACAATTTAAAACTCCCACAACACGAAAAACAAATTCTAGATCAATAATTTAACAGTAAGATATGAATGTGGGCTAGAGAAAGGAAAAAAAACTAAACATAGCATGTTAGTATTGTCATCATCAGTAAGTCTCAATTTCCACCAACTCCACATCATAATCCAACTAAAACAATGTTACATAAAGTTACGATGCTTCAAAAGGGGTCAAATAGGATAACAAGTGAATTGTACAATGTACTCGACTATCACCCGAATCTCTCGATGAAACTCATTCACAGGCAAAACACAAAAATAAATACGACTCCTCATAGCATCATGATATTTAAGTACGTTTTGAAATCTACCCAATTTTCACAACTTAAACACACAAAAATTCAAAGGAATTTCATTTGCAATCCAATATATACCTAAAGGAGAGAACTAATTAGTGCTCTTGAAAATTCCGACGCTTCAAAAGTGGCAGGATATGATAACTATGATACATCAATAGATTTTACAACACAACTGGTACAATGAATGGTAAAAAAAAATCTCAAATTGTTTCCAGAAGAGCATTCGTGTTGCCTTTGTTACTGCACGAAAGGTTGTGTAAGGCCCTCCATGATAAGCCTCCATCATCACACTAATGTCATGTGATGCGAATACGGTAATAAACCTACATTGAAAAGAAAAATAAGATCAAAGTGAACAAATTACAGAACTTGTGAAATACTTGAACCAAACGACAATGTTGAAGAAACACTGAACTCATAGTACAAAATTGCAAAAAATGAAGGTTTAAACTAGATGACTTAATGTTGTCCTTTTAAGATAATTTTGCTCCATCTTGATCAGTTGACTGCCTAAAATATCATGCTTATTTTTATAAAAAATCACTTGACTTCAAGCATACAAATACAGTTAGATCAACAACAATAGTGTTGAATATTTTCTGCCAATGCAATATAAGCACCAAAGTGAAAATATGTTTTCACTCATTTAAGTCCCTTTGAAACTAAAAAAAACTATAACGCAGTATAGAAACTAAAAAATATTGACAATATGGTTCTTATTGTACTCCATTTGCATATATCGTAGAATTATTGTATGTTACAAAAAAGGAAGGAAATAATCAACAAAAACGTATACTTATTATCCCATTCTAAGATAATCCTTTGGAGCCATCCACAGAGAATTTTGTGCCTTGGTTGGGACCCCTTATACCAGTAGACACACTCCTTGTCCTTCCAATAGACCAACCCTCTTCTTCCTTATTAGAAAGTGATGGTTGAGACCTATATTGATCCCATTCTTCATTTTCTTCATCTTCTAGTTTGTGAGACCAACGTTTGGAGGGCCATCGTACTATAGTAATCTTGTATTCAATAGGGATGGAGATATAGCTAAATTCTTCACATATATGAAAGGGAAGAAATACGGATTTTTCAGCATTTTTGAAAAGTTTAAAGTGTAAAAGTAGGGAAGTTTTATAGATATCTAGAGATTGAAACACTTTAAAGATAATGGATGGAATACACGAAAATTTGGGAGGGAAGTGTACAAAAAATAGGGAGGGAGAATTTTAGGGATTTGATACAGCGAAAATCTGGAGTGAAATTTTGGGAGTGAAAATATAATGTATAGGGGATTCCTTACAATGTACGTCAAAATTGCAATTGGAGAAGAATTATATCAAAAAGGGCTATCAAAAGGGTTTTAGTTGCACCTAGGCCCTTGGACATGGCGGCTAGGTGATTGTTTTCTATTAAAAAGAATGCTAATGGCACCTAGGCGCTGTGGGCTAGCGGCTAAGAGCTAGTTCTCTGTAAAGATTTTTCAAAAGGGTTTTGTAAATGTGCAATTTGTTCTTAAAATTAAATTCTCGAGTCTTTTAAGTCCTTTTTCTCTTGCAATTTTGATCGTTTGACTTTTAATTGCATCATGTTGAACCCATGGTATTTTCGATCATCGTTTAGTGGTCTGAATCAACTATTAAAAAGTTACAATTTAGTCCCCAAACTTTTGATTTCATCATTTTTCGCCATTTTGTTTTTCCAATTTAGCTTCCAATCATCGAGTTTGAACCAATAGATGAAGTATACAATAAATTCGGCTATAATTAATCAAAAGAACTAATGTCTATATTTTTAGGCTTGAATAAGTCTATTATATACACTGACCAAATCGTATTAAAATAATGTTATAATTAAGTTAAAAAGATTAAGAAATGATGAAATTAACCAATGGATGAAAAACTTTAATTCTTTGATTTAACATTTTGAGAACATTTGATCACAATATTTGGGGAATATTCAATCATATTAACGTAACAATTAATTGGAAATCATATTAAATGCTATCATCTATTACGTAAGATGAATAGCATACGATGGATTAACCCACCCTCTCGATCATAGGTGCGAGGATCATTTTAGAACTTTTGTTGTTTAAATCTAGTCTAAAGACGATTGAACAAATTTCACTTATGAATAAAATTAAAATAATGTGACAATTAAGTTCAAAAGATTAAAAAATAGAGGAAGTGACCAACGAATGAAAAGCTTTAATTCTTTGATTTAACATTTTGAGAACATTCGATTAAATTAAAAAACAATGTAATTGGAAATTATATTAAAGGCTATCAACTATTAAGTAGGATGAATATCAAACGAAGGATTAACCTACTGGGTTGATCATATGTGCGAGGATCATTCTAGAACTCTTGCTATTTAATTCTAGTCTTGAGACGATTGAACGAGTTTCACGTATGAATCAAATTAAAATAATGAGATGAATATAAACTAGGGTGTGAGGTCGAGTTTTGGGGTAAGGAAAAAAAGTAGTTGTAAATTGGGATTTTATTTTTAAGCTCGAAGTTGTTGTAATGGGACAAGTCGGGTCTAATATTACCGAAGGAATCACTAATGGAAATATTCGTTGGTATATTTTAAGTAATTTTTAATTTTCTTATTCCAAACTTACATAAGAAAATGTCCATCAGTAAATATTTTATAATATTTATTTTTTATTCAAAGTTTACCAACGAAATAAGTACAGAAAATCACTGACAACTGGAATATGTTGCTATTTTCGTTGGTAAACCATGTCTTTTTAATTTAAAATAATTAAATTCATATATTGTCGAAAATTTGTTGGTAATCCATCGCTATTAGCAATGGAAATGGACCACCAGTAATTTTCCATCGCTGAAGCCACACTTTCTAGTAGTGAGACAAGATTTTATTTTTCAAGATCTTTCGTCTTGAATTCTTTCTTTAAATAACCAGTTGCCTTTGAGAGCTCTTCAGAGGTTCCAATAAAGCATAAATCATTGACAATATTAATTGTAAATTTAGATATTGATATATGTTTAAAATACATGGGCATATATGGTGATTCATATATCATCTTTTGTCAAATAAATAATCAATAAGACGAGTCCCAATTACAATGTATCTGTTGACCTTAACAAAAAATTGTTTTAAAAGCCAACACTGAAGTTTTCTGTTGGAATTTTGGCAGGATTGTTGCCATTTGGGATTTTTTTAAGCTTTTTGTTGGAAAAAAAATTAAACATGGATTTTTAGGCATTAGTTAGCCATAAGTTGCATTTCAATCGGAGAATATTAAGATTTTCAAGAGTAGTGATCCTTAATTTGACCTTGATTCGAGGCAGTCGTTTAGAAAGTAGAAGTTTGGTTCTTTTGATTTTCAACCTTTCATTAGTTATGCAAATGGCATTATTTATAGATAATTCTTAGGGGCCTTTTGGTCATTTTTATGAGTTAACATTCTCCATCATTGTGTTGGACAAGATTAAGCCTATTTTTCAAGATGTTTGATGAGGTTTGTGCTTTAGTGACATTTGTCCTACAATTGATTATGGCAAGTGTGGTTTTATTGCAGTAAAGTCTATGTTGATGGTGTTAGAGTTCATACTTATGACGTCTATGTTCGAGGTTGACAATGATTTTAATGTCACTTTTTGGATTAGACTTCCAATTTTGATTTAGCTAAGTGATTGATGGTTTTTGTTTGTGACGTTTCAGATGCTGAGGTCAAAGTACTAGTTTTGTGACACGTGCATAGAATGGGGCCATTTTGTGACTGGCGTGGAGAGATAATGGACAATAATTATTTCAGTACATAACAATAGTGCCTTAGTCCGAGTTTCATATTTATGTAAAATGAAGTATTTTGATGCTTTATTGTTGTTGTGTTGAAATTTTGGATTGTTGTTAGTCATTTCATGACATTGCATATTTTTTGAAACATTCTTTAGAGGGCTGTTGAAGCGAAATAAATGGACTTATCTTTGATACCGAGGCATTTTTAATAGAAGAAAACCAATGAAAATAACTATTATTGTTTGGCTTCACAAGTATTCTGAGCCAACATCATATACTTGTACAATTGCAACCTTTTTATCAGAGATATTCTTGCCATCCCTGATGTTTTGGTTAGAAATCTAACCCCCAAATGTTTTTTTCAACCTTAAGCCATTAAAGAGGTAAGAAATCCCACCCATAATACTCTTTCAATCTGGGGCCATTAATAGGTGAAGAAATTCGACCCTATATACTCTTTTAACTCGGGTGATAAGTCCTTTGCTTATCTAGGAGATACTCATTCAATCCCCTAGATAGTTTGTCCTTTCTTGCTAAAGGAATAAGTCCATGATGTGTTCTTAGCTAGCTCTCATGCCGGTTATGTATATACAGAAGATACTCATTTACTTCCCTAGATGTTTTGTCCATGTAGGTTAAAGCAGTAAGTCTACGCTAGTGCTTATTACAATTTTTTTTTTAGATACTCTTTCAATCCCTAAGTTGACCTCTATTGGATATATTCTTTCAATCTCCAAGAGCTTTGGCTAGCACATTGGTGTTAGCATCATGATCTTATGATAGAGCTTATGGGTCCAACAGGCCTCTCAGATCATCAAGGATATAATGTTATCTCATGTCTTTCCACCAGATGATCATGAGCTTATTCACATAGGATTTTTAGTTGTAGCAAATTCTTTAGAGGCAATAGCTCCATAGTTGTCATCCATCATTGTAGCGAAAGTTGGACTTCAATAAAAGAATACTAAGAGCTAATTAGAAGGGGCCTATAGCCAGCCAGGACCTTTAGTATCAGAGACCATCTAGAGCTAAGGCTTGATAGGACTTGCAGTCATCCCAAATTGCCAAGGACTTACAACTGGTCTACATTGGGCCTTTGTGTCATAAATATCACATGGAGAGATCTGAGAATCTTATATCTTTGTCTTCTACTAGCTAGTTGATCCCATCAGTCATTAGGTGAGCGAAGGCCAGGGTTAATCGACATCTCCAGCATCAGTAATGATCATGAGTTACTTCTTTGAGGATTTACTGGGGCTTTCAATAAAAGCAAGGGCTTATAATCGACATGCATGAGGCCTTACTATCATAGATAATTGTGATGCAAGATTCAGAAATCTTATAGTTTGGCCCTCCACTTTTTGAACTGCAGAGGTCCTGCTAGTTTGGATGAACAAGATCTACCAATTTCGCTTCCATTATGAGGAATGGTCAATACAGCTTTGCCTTAGTACATAACTATAATTTGAGAGTTTTTTGGAGACTCTCATTTAAAACTACAATGGAAGAGCAATATAAATTATAGGCAAGTATAAATAGTCTGTAACAATATGTTAAACAATTCAAATAAGTATTTTTTAACAAGAAAATTTTGATCGTCTAGATGCAGCATGTAAATAATGGTAATAAACCATCCTTTTGATACCTCGCGTAGGCAGGCATATTTTATATACCAAAGCTTCCTTGCCTTTTGATACGATACGTAGCTTCTTTTGTAATACGATTAAATGCATTGATATTGGCATGAATGTTTGGGTATGAAAGAAAGTCAAACTATTCCCGATAAATGATGTGTTCTATTTCTTGTGTCAAAATGGTTATACTCGCAAGACAAGTGTGCTGAATAGAGCACTACAATCAAGATGTGTATGCGCAGGGTGCTTGAAGCATCTTAGCTATCCATTTAAAATTAAACTACCACCTTTTGGAACTCCAAGGCTCATATTAAACCTCTCGTAGGCTAAGATCTAGTAGCCTGTCTAATAGTTTCCAATTCGATAAGGATGCCTATATAAAAGCTCAAATTACAATTATTTTCTTCTTCGTGTTCATTTTACCTTTATGAAAACTGAGTTATTCCCTTCAAATGTTCTAAACTAGAGGATTTTCAAGTACCTTATGTACGAAAAATGCCACTCGCCCTCCTTCAAATTTACTTTCTTTTGAAATGTCTTCTTGTGGAGAAACTACGGGGATGGAGAAATGGCAGTGATGATGTCCAAATGATGGATACTTTCAACAATTCATCATATAAAAAGCATTTTATCTAGTTGGAATGGCCCAAAAGCTAGCCATGAAATGGGCCTATGGCCAAAATTACAAACTGCGATGGTGTCGTTGTTCCAACAACAACTAGTGTCGAAGTCAAGGAAGAGCCCATTGAGGTTAAGATTTCAAAAATGGTCCAAAAGGAAGTATACAGTTTCAATGTTGCTGAAGAGAGGGCTTGCATCAGAGTTCACGTCAACAATAATTGTGGAACACTTAACCTCTTAGCATGAAGCCATTTACATATTATAGTTAGTTGACTTGATAGTCCTTAGGCCTACCATAGTGGTGTATGACTTTCAATTGAGCTTGTTATGAAATAAGTGTAAGATAATTGGCAAGATGAAATAAAATAAACAAGACAACAATACCAACATTTTATGTGGAAACCCAAGACAGGAAAAAACTACGGTCATATGAGAAGTATTTCACTATAATCCATAATGAATGATGTTTACATAAGATTTCAATGTTCTTAATCAAGATGTAAATCTCTCTCAAGGCTATATCAATGTTGTATTATGTTAACAAGTCATGGTTAATGTATATAAACTCTAAACATAAGAAGGATTGGTGTACTGAAAATGTGTTAAAACGCCAAATGAGCCTTACTAGAAGACACCAACATTCGAGCGCCAAGAGGGTGACAACTTTGCGGTTTGAGCGACAGGCAACCTAAGAGAGCGTCAGCTTCCGTACTTTGAGTACTCGAGTGGGAATCAGGCACTCAACAAATGAAAATGCTTGGAGATTTCTCCTTAGTCCAAATTTAACTTCTTGAAGTTCTCTTCTACTAAAATATCAATACCTAATAGAATTTTGGATCACACTTCAATAATTCTCCACCATAAACCAAATTCCAATGTAAGGGATTATAGCACACTCTTTCAACAAATCACCAAACAACTACTCCACTTCTTCTACACAAGCCCAAATGGGTATCAACTTTGTATCAACCTTGCTAACTACAATATCACCCGAACAATTACTTCACGCACAAAAGTGATGCCTCACATCAATGTGCTTTGTGCTTTCATGAAACATATGATCCTTTGTCAGAAAGATGGCACTTTGACTATCACAATAAATTGTAAAAATCTGCAAGTCTTCACTGATTTTACCAACTAAACACCTCAACCACTCATCCTCCTTACATACGTATATAATAGCCATGTGCCCTGCCTCTATTGTGGATAATGCTACTATGTTTTGCAAAGTAGCTTTCCCAATAGCACAGCCTCCTAAGGTAACACATACCCTGTGAATGATCTCTTCTTATTAGGATTCCCTGCATAATCTGAATTCACATACCTAATGATTCAATCTTTATTCTTACCAAAATGCAAACAAGCATTAATAGAGCTCCTCAAGTATCTAAACATCCACTGCACTACTTTTCAATGTTCCATGCTAAGATTTGTCATGTATTTGCTAACTACACTAACTGCATGTGCTAACTCTGGGCGTATAAAAACCATAGCATATATTAGCGATCCCACTACACTTGAATAAGGAACTGGAGACATGTAATCAATGTCTTTATCTGACTGCGTATACAAATCAGATCATAATTTAAAGTGGACAGACAAAAGAGTACTGATAGCCTTTGCATTCTACATATTGAACTTGTAAAGTACTTTCTCAATGTACCCTTTCCGAGTCAAATATAATTTGCCAGCTTTCCTATCTCTTAAGATCTTCTTAGTAAGAATATTCTTTCTTGTACCCAATCTTTCATCTCAAACTCTTTATTGAACTGAGATTTCACCTTCCTGACATTTGTTTTATCAAAGAGCTGCTATTAGTATGTCATCAACATACAATACTACCATTGTCTAGCCCATTATCACACTTTTTGAAGTACACACAACTATCATAACTAGTTTTAATGAAATTATGAGTAATCATGAATGAACAAAACCTCTTACACGATTGTCTAGGTAACTGTGTCAGTCGATACAAAAACTTCTTCAACAAGCAGACATAGCTCTCATTTCTAGTAACTATGATTCCCTCTGGTTGTTACATATAACTATTTTCCTCAAGTTTTCTGTATAAGAATGTTGTCTTAACATCCATGTGCTCAAGCTCGAGATCATCCTTAGACACAACCTCAAGCAAAGCTCGAATTAAGTTATGATTAACTAGTGAGAACACATATGTAAAGTTAATATCTAGAATCTGACTGTAACCTTTGGCTACCAATCTGGTCTCTTTAACTCCTATGTACCTTCCTTTATTTTGAACACTCATTTGCAGTGAACAATCTTCTTCTCCTTGGGTAATTTCATCAAGTCCCATGTGCTATTTTTATTAATTGACTCCATCTCTTCCTGCATGGCAATCAATCATTTGCTAGAATCATTACAGTCATATGTTTTGTAAATGTAGCAGGCTCTTCATTGGAATCAATATTGTGAGCCACAACTAATACATAAGCTACCAAGGCTTCTTCTCCATACTTCAAAGAGGTCTAATCTATATACGATGTGTATTCTTTGCTATCAAATATTGAGGTGTTGCTGGTGGTAGAGGCAAAGTAGGCAAAATGTTATTCTCTTTCAAATCTGAACTAGACTTATCTGAAGCCTCCGATTCTCTTCTGAAATAATTTCCAACTCTAATTAAGTATGTTGATTCCATTGTTCAGTTTTACCAGAATCTCCACGAAACAAATTTTGAACTATTCCAATTCATCAAACACTACATTTCTACTAACCACCACCTATTTTTGTTTCTGAAAATCACAATTTATATCCTTTCACACCTAATTTATAACCAAGAAAAATGAATTTTCTAGACCTGGCTCCACTTCTCATTATCACATGAGCATAAGAGGGGTATCCAAATATTTTTAAATCAAATTACCAAACCATATATCTTCTAGTTTCTTTTTCTTAGTGGCAACTGAGTGTGAACGATTAATGAGAAAGCAAGTTGTAGTAGCATTTTTAGCCCATAAAGTTTTGGCAACCCAATATTCGATAGCATACGATGAACCTTTTCCCATCAAGGTTCTATTAACCATTCTACCATCTGTTGCGGAGTTTCGGGCATTATTAATGTCTCAAGATCCCTTCTGACTTGCAGAAGCTATTGAATTCATCTGAACAAAACTCCAACCCATTATATTTGCATAGACGTTTTACTTGCTTCCCAGTCCGCTCATCAATCACTCTTCTGTTTCAAGGATAATGCCTAAGCGTTTTTAGAGAAATCATCAATCACTATCAACAAGTAATAAACGCCTCTGGTGGACCTAAAGGCCTGAATGGATATACTCAAGTGTTCCCTTTGTGTTGTGCTTCTCTTTGATGAATCTGATTTTTTTATATTTCCCAAAGACACAATGCTCACAGAACTTCAATGTATTAGTCCTTTGCCCATCAAGAAATTCTCTCATGCTCAATTTTGCCATATCATTTTCACTCATATGCATAGGCTATCTGTATATGCTAAAGTTTTGTAACTTCATCTACAAAGGAAGAAGTAACAACTGTCGCATCCTATGAAACCCTGCAAAATGTACAACTGATAGGTCGTTCTACGTACAAAAAGGAAATGACAACTAATTAAATCATAATATAAAACCAATGCATTAAATTATAATTTATTCCAAATTTTAATAAAATTATGTGCATATAGTAATTAAGTTTAAAATGTATTTTGACCTTTTAGATGTGTGATTCAATTGAGACTTTTAATGACTTTTTGAGATTTAAAAAGTTAAAGGACATTAAATGTAAACTTTTGGAGACTCTCTAAAAGTATTAGTGTATTCAATCAAAACTTTTATAAAATTTAAAAAGTCTCTAAAAGTCACGGTGTATTCAATTTTTTTTAGAAGTCTCTATAAGTTTTAGGGTATTCAATTTTTTATGACTTTTAGAGACTTTTATAAAAGTCTCCATGGTACCAACTTTTAAGCAAAAAGTACTAAAAAAAAAATTCAAAATTTGTCTCTCATTAATTACAAGATTTTGGGAAACTTTCATATAAAACAAAAAAGAAATTAATATGCATATTTTTTTTCAATATTTCTCTTTCCTTTTCTCTTCTACGAATATTAGAGTTATGATTAAAACTTATTTTTTTTTCTGCTGATTATAATTTCTATTTTTCTTTTTCTCTCTTATTGTTTATTTATATTGTTTATGAAAGAATTAAATTGTATTCTTATAACTTTTTTTTTCATTCATTTTTTTTGAAAAATATTTATTTTTGATTAAATTATAAATTTTATATAGACTAATTTATAATTAAATTTAAATATATATTCTTTATTTATTTTTTAAAGGTATATTATATTAATAATGCTGAATATTAGATTTATTTTTTATATATAATTATTATTATTATTTATCTAATTAAGGTCAAATGTTTATTCTTTTTAAAGTATTTTTTTATTATATGGGGGGAAAAGGAAGGAGAATAGGTAATGGTGAGAAGTATCACCTCGTATATGATAATTTCATAATATTATACCAGATCCACATAAATTCTATATCAAATGAAAGTTTTCAAAAGTCTTTTGAATTCTACAAAAGTCTCTAAAAGTTTTAAAATGAAAGTTTATAAAAGTCTACAAAAGACTTCCATTAATTACATACAAATCTCTAAAAAAATCCATAAAATCCACATAAGTCATTACTTAAAAAAAGTCTTTCAAATTCTTCAAAAGTCCCAATTGAATACGCACTATTAGTGTTTCATGGTACATTCCTCTATAAAATATAACTACGCAAAATAATAATGGCCTGTTTGATAGGCCTTTTCCAGGAAAAATGGAATTACTTTTCTATTTTCCACTTTTGCCATGTTTGATGGCAC
>CAIGRO010007398.1:0-20859 GCA_903798355.1 Fraxinus baroniana
AACTGTGGATGTTCGGGTCAGCTTGTGAACACCTCGACTAATCCCACGGGGCCCTGAAGTTTACGGTCGGGTACTCACTTCAGTGACCCTGATGAAATTCAAACTTATGACCATTGGGGAGCAAACTCAATGTCTTACCAATTGAACAACCCCCTCAGGGTTACATTCAAACCACTAGATGTGGAATTTTAAGGTAGATTTGAACTAGATAATCATTTTCAAGAATCAAAATTACTCATGTAATTTAAAAATATTTACCAAAATAATTAGTCTTGTGTTGATGGCAAGTTTAATAACGCAAATTGAACTATACTAACCCCTTATTTAATTTTGTTAAAAATTAGATTTTTAGTATATTTTGATAAAAGTTAATAAAGTATATAGTTGAAAAGTTAATAAAAGTTGTGGGTTTTTATAAAATGTATGGTTGAAAACGAGTTTGAAAAAAAATTAAAATTTCAATTTATTATATGCTAAATCTTATCCAAAGGCCCACACATCTTCCGAGTAGATGATGGAGGGAAAATGATATTAGAGGAGATTAATTGTGGGGTCCTCATGAGAACCTTTTGGAGAACAAAGTGAGAATTAAAGAGAAAAAAGATTAACGGCTTAGATTTCGACGAAATTCAAAGAACTGTTCAAGGAAACTGCTCCACCACGCGTTTGCGTGTGGGGTCCCGACACCCTTTCATTTTTTTATTTTTATTTTTATTTTAAGGTTCTTTGTTGAATTAAAAAATATGAAATTTTACTAGACATGGACAAGTTATGTCTAGAAGAGTGAGACAATATAATCTGAGTAACAATCTTAGTATACAGTAAAATGTGGACCAAACATTATATTTAGGGATATGTGTGGTACAAATGGATCTTGTGTATTATTGATTGAATCATGCTAGAATTGAGTAATCCCAATTCAAAATTTTTCATACTTTAAAAAAATTATTAAATTTATTGGAAATTTGGTTTTCAATTCTAATTAGATAAACCAAGAACTCGACTAGAAATGTTTGATTCTTAGTTATATCAATACAATACAGTTAAATTATATTTAAAATCAAATCGAACCGATAAGTTTGGTTGGTTCTAGAAAAAAAAAAAATTCACCCTCATTTATATGGTTCAAATGGCCATGAAAGTTGATATCAAGTAAATGTAAAGAAATGAATGTTTCTTAATCCCTTCGGGGGTAACCGAGTTGATGGAGTAGGTGAACGCGGAGACTGAATATCAGGAGTTTGAATCCCCTGCCAAGTGTCAACACTTCCTCGATTAAGCTCGTCACACATGACTTGTCTAGTGTGATTTATCTCTCATGTGTAGTTTGCGAGCTATCACATATAGAGCGAGATTTACCCAATGCGCACTCACGGGTAGCGGTTGCGGATTCCTACGTCAACAAAAAAATAAATGAATAAATAAATGTTTCTCATTTTACCTTTAGATTTGTAAGTTTAGAAATTGTCTAAAATTGTAAGCGACGGAAACGTATTAACAAATTCATCTTGAACTTTTAATAAATATAAGTATAGTAAAATTTCAAATCAGTCTCTTCAAGGTCTTAATCGAATTTCAAATTACAAGTTAACAATAATTATTGCACAATTGTAATAGATAAGAATGATTAAAAATAAATATACATAGAGGATTTATGTCCCACTAAGCCAACATAGATAAATTGAGTTTTAAGAAACCTAAGATTGCAATTTGCAAGCACCATAATTGCCATCTTTTTTAGCCACTAATTTTAGATAGTGATTTGTTTTTATTCTCTTTGGACTTTTTCTTACCAAACATGAGTTATCATTACCATTTCTATTATGTGCTATAGAAATTTTTGCTCTAACAAGGTTTGGAATTAGACTTTTTATGAGCACCAGTATGACAATTCTTGTACCATGATCTGTTGAGGCACATCCCACGATTTACCTCCTCCACGATATTCTAAGGGCGGGGCGGTGGGAAGCCCTCAAGGTTGGGGTTCAACACTTTTATAGAAATTTTCACTAAGCTAATAAATATTACTATTACTAATCATAAGTAAATATGTAAATTAATATACTTATTTTAAATTTTTAAAACAATATTTAACGTGTTACTTATTTGATAATAAGGTAAGAATTTTTCAAAATAAGTAACTTTTGTAGTTAAAGAATTGTTCAAACGTACTTATTTTTACTCTTTGGCCAACATGGTTTTTTGTTTTTTTAACTAAACATGTTGGATGGATTACTTATTTTCTTACTTATAAATAAAAAATTATATATTTTAAAAATAATGTAATAAACTTATCTAACATCGACTAACAAAAAACTTAATTATTTTGTAACTTACTTATAATTGATTTTTTTTCGAACATAGCCAAGCATGCACATATAATGCCTTACTTTTTAACCCAATAGAGTATAACCCACAAACAAGGAGGCAAAATTTACTCATTTTGAAACATCTTTTGTCAACACAAGGCATCTATAACCTAAGACAAATGGGGAAGAAATTATGTAAAAACAACAAAAAAATGAAATAATATAATTGGGGTAGTGATGTTGCTTCTTATTTATGATGTTACATATGCATACGTAAATCACTTCGAGAGATAATTAAGGAAGATATGGGAGTGTTGAAATCTAAAATTTTCCAATAATTCTAGAAGATAATCATGAAGAAGAAAATGAAATCTTAAAATTCAAATATTTCAATCTCCCTTCAAATTGGTTCGAAGACGTCAACTCTGTGGGTTTACATGCCCGTATGAATCGACAGAACATTTCTAGTTGGTCAATTCTATCTATACATTTTTCCTAGATCATATTTTAGAATTCTTCTCTTCGTTAAAAAGATTAAAGAAAAGAAATATCCTCAATTTTTTTACTTTAATTGAATTTTTATTTTAACCAATTTTCTTTTTAGTTTCTTTCGAAAGTGTAGGCTCCTGAGAGGGGAAGAATTTTTCCTCGTGTACAGAAAAAAAATTTACAGAAAAAATACAGATACTCAAATAGGGTGGCCCCATGTGAGTAAAACATTGAAAGAAAAAAAAAAAAACCACACCCCCTATCGTGTCTATTCTGATGCATTTCTATGGCTACAATTTTTTTGTACGTGTAGTGCATTTGGAGAGGGAAATACTAAATCTTGATTTTTGATAGTGTCTTTTTCTTTGATCGTGCGGAAACACGGTTTTGAGCTGGTTAAGAAAATGACACGCTAGAGTCGTGCTTTTGTCATCTTGTTTGTCGTTTAAACGTGAAAATTGCCGGTTGTCGGGTCCCCCTTCCATGCATTTTCAAAAGATCTAATCACTCCAGCACATTGCCACTTCTCATTTTCATAATACACAATAGTTCCAAGTGCGTCCCATAAATTTTTTTTTTATTTTTATTTTTTTTTTAAAGAATATCGTACAAATATCCAGATATGACACACGTAGGCATAATGAAATAATAAATATTGAGTTTATTTTTAGAAGTTTCAAATAGACTGTTTAATCACTACAATAATATGAAGTCGATATGTCTTTGACCTCTACATCTTAGAGTCGAACCATAATATGACAAGAACTTTCCTAATCTTACTAGCTCAAACATTAGTCCAACTACACCACAAACAACATGTTACTCAAAACTTTAAAAATGTGTCGAATTAGGTGACCTAAACAGGCAGTTAACCTATGACCATTGCAAATGCATGGTCTCCATCACTCAGCGCCATCCATAAAAAGTAAGGCTTAAAGTCAGAATCTCAAGTAATAAGTATGTAAACCTTTTGAGCAAACGAGGTCAAAACTCCCATCGCACTCGCATTTCGATATTTGAGTAGGCTAGAGAATAATAAATGGATGCAAAATCAACGAAGTTCTAAAAATTTTTTCCAAAACAATCGTATTAACGACGCCTTCTATAAGAATGGCAAGTTCAGTACATTACAAATTGGTTAACATGTCGCCCAACGTGCCAAACCTCCGGAAATTCATAGAAACAAAAGAATGCTGATGTCTCAAAGAAACAGAAAATTTCCGGATGAAGGAACTTAACCCCAAGGAATTTGCATTGCACTAAAGTACTTTCTGTATCGACAGAAGTCAAATTATAATTGAGTTTCACAAGGAAGAATTCACAAACATTTGCAGCATGTTTGATGTACTGAACACTACTATACAATTGAAAAATTAGAATTTATTTTTTTAATCTTATACAGTGAGGTCCAATCCAGTATAACAGACAGGTTTAATCACATATATATGAAAAAAGATGGACAGCGGAAAGTCCTTGGAATACTAAGCCTAAATAGAGAATTATTCACTTGAAACTTGATACTTGAGAAAGTAGAAGATTAATTCTTCCAAATTTAACATCCATGAGGAAAACAACGCTATCCGGGTATTTATAAAAGCAAATCAAAATAAAAAGTTTGCAGCCCCAAAATGCAAAAGATAAACCAAAAGAATAACGAAAGCCGACGACTGCCATATGTCCGGCCGTGCAAAATAGTCTACTTCCTAGCATTTACACCTGCATTAAAACGAGATAAAAGATTAAAAAGCAAATAATACTGATAAATTTTGAGATAAGAGAATAATAGAAGTTTGGACGACAAACAAGGTTCTCTTTACAAGCTAGTTTGGCCAGCAAATCAAATTGACAGGAGTACAAATAATTCGATCAGATATATTCTCTACTCTCAACGCCGAAATGCTACATTGCCACTCCCTAAATCTGATGGGTTAGGTAAATATTTGAGATTTAACATCATTGACCATTCTTAAAAAGGAACAGAAGTTTTTAATTTTGGTTCTAGCTTACTTCAGATAATGGCACTTCTAATGATGGCAGTACACAGATGATCAACTAAAAAATGCATAACTCCATACGTCGACAGCATGATATGCCTGAAAAGAAAAATGTCAAGGACATTTTTCAACAGGAAATTACAAAGGTGTTGTGCAGCAACTATACACACAAAAGACAGCTCTTTAAATTATGCATATTGAGAAAGAAATTATTCCTGATAGAATATCATGGATAACCATAATAGGTAGTACGCACCCCCCAAGGATTAAACAACTTCAGCAAAAAACCTTGGCATGTCGAAAGCAAATGCTAATTTCTTCCGACTGAAAATTCAGTACTATACAGAAGATGCAAAGCCAAGTTTCAAGGTGTAAGACAATAGCAGATTAATTTCTTAACATCTCAAAAGGATACTGTCAAAACCAGAAATCCAAAATTCTACCGAGTGAAAAGGTAAAGCAGATGACAGTCAGTTTTATGAACAGCAAAAGTATCATAATCTATGTAACCTTTAGAAAGCAGACCACCCTCCTTCGCTCTCTTCATTGTCCACGGAACCTGATGATCCTTCACCTTTATTAGATTATTTAGTTTTCCAGCCATCAGTGGCTTCTGATTTATCCTGATTCGCAAATGAGTTTTCACCTCCAGGAGCAGTTCCCCAGGAGCTTCCTGCAGCTTTACCCCAGACGTGTTCTGGTTTCCTGAAGCAGTTTCCTTGTTCCAATTGGACTGGTTATTCCAACCAGCTGTATCCCTCTTACCAGATGGTGAGCCCCACCCAGTAGATACATCCCCAGTGGAAGCATTTGATGTTTTCCAGTCACTGCCTCCAGCACTGCTTTGAACATAATCTATTTTAGCGTCCACTGACGTGTTCCATCCCTCCACCAGCTCGAGTCTCATTCTCTGACGAAGCTCCAGTTTTGTTCCAAGCACCATTGCTTTCACCCATATCATCTCTACTTGTTCCCCAGCTACCAACTGATCCAGTTTTGGCAACCATTTTCTCATCAGTTGTGGCAGCACTGATTTGGAACTGCTTTAATCTCCCAAGCAGAACCTTCTGTCCCTGCACCATAACGCAAGTAAAGTAAGCAGCATAGATAACTCATCTACTCACACAGGAAGCATAAATAAACTTTCCAGTAGGTTTGTAAAGTAAGGAAACAACTTCAGCTCAACAGAAAATCAGATTTATCAAGCAAAGTAAAAAAAGCTAGCTCAATCAAGAGAATCATACAAAATCAGAATCAAAAGTCCTAGAGAATCCCATTCTGATGCATTACATAATTATAATGATTTTTAGCTATACCCCGCGAGTTTGTATTCATTTTATTGACAAGGCATCATAAATCAATTACAATTAGAACATAATTTTGACAATGAAGGTGGATAATGCGTTGGAGTAACTGAAAGCTGTGGACCCAGAAACTGTGCATCTTGAAGACGTGATGCTAAGCAGGACAGTCTCAAAATTAGCAATTTTAAACTAAAATGCATTGGGTACATACTAGCAATGCCGCCTGAAATAAGACATCGTCGTCCCTACCTATTCCAGCATCATTGTCCACGGGATTGGATGGACCAACAGGACCTGATTCCTGGTGAAGGTGCAAATATTATAAAGCTTCGTGAGGGACCAATTAGATGCACCGTCATAATAAAAATGAAGGAAGAACATTGTAGCTAACCGGTAAGCTTGATGGGATAGCAGACCAAGAAGACCTGCAAAGAAATGCTGGAATTTTTGGTTCAACATACAAAACTACAGAAGGCAGTAGATGCATAGATGTATACATCATACATCAGCAAGAGAGCAATAATTTAAAATGCAAGCATCAACAAAGTGTTCCGTGGATAAACAAATAAAAGGCACCACAAATATAACCATGGTAACATAAGAATAGAATACATGGGAATCAGTATTCACTTGGTTACATTCGAAAAGCAGCTATTTTATTATAAATGTTATATGTTTACTTCTCAATTAGTAAACTCATCAAGACTTTCCTCAACAAACAATTAAAATGACAATTAGTAGACCACTTTCTATAATTTCCTTGTAGTGTTTGTTCACTCATTTCCTGTCCAGAATGAAGTGAATAAAAACACAGATATCCTTTACAGTAATAATTTGATCACAATATTCATGATAAAACATGACAAACGTCATATCGGGTGAATGTTTATTTCTGATCATCAAATCACCATAAATTCGGTTATTATTTGCTTTTCAGAATGAAAAAGTAGTCATAATCATGAAACGCAAGTTACAATTTTTAATCAAAGCTGAAATGTAAATATCCCAAAATGAAAATTTTAACTTGTATATTTAAATACTTGTCAGAAAAATACTTACATGTATACACAGTGAGCACACATCCTCACCACCAAAAATAAGAACTATACGTGCATAAAGATGAAAAGCTTAAAAATAAATTAAAAACAGGCATCAGATACAAGTAAAACCTTTCTGTAGATAATCCTCCAGCATTCCACTTTTCTCCATCTGTTGACAATGCTGTCCCATCCATCCAATCTTCAAGATAAATAAGCATTTCAATCCAGAGAACAAAATAAACGAGGGGTGGGTAGGAAGCAGAAGAAACTATTCAAAGAAAAGAAAAGGAAGACCACAACAATGTGATTGAAAACCATGCAACAAATTCCTACCTGTGGAACCATCTTGTGAACCAAGAAAATTGAATGGCTTAACAGACCCAGAATCATCCCTAAGAAAAATGTAAATGGTATGTAAATCAGCGTGAATCAGAAACTGTACATAACACACTGCCAGGATATAAAAACACAAGCTTGTAATGTTATATTCACTTACCCCTGAGAAATGGTAGAATTTCTTCCACGAACCTCAGAAAGAAGCTCAAATTTCACTACAAGAACACATAAGAATATTTAAATCCAAGTAATGCAACACCAAAAGTGGATAAGGTTTATCCATCAAACCAGTGAGAATTTTGTGCTGAGAATCCAGCTTTACGGTGACCTCAGAACGGCGAACAGCTAACACACGACAAAGGTAACCCTTTAAAGGGCCCAGTCAGATTCTTAATAACTGACCAACAGAAAACATTCCATTATCTTCGCGATTAGCTGCATTTACGATAACATGTTAAACAGGTAAATGGAGTTAGAACTTTAATAGTGCATCTAGTGATCAAAAGGAACTCAAAAAACATACAGTTGTTTTTGTTCTCTCTCTCTTGCAAAGAATTGTTAGGAGACAAAGGGCATGTTGGGGATGACGGGAAATCCTCAAATCCTGAAGGAACAGCTGGTTCACTACCCTGATTCGGATTAAGAAATGCAACCATAAGTTAGATGGACAAAACTGTTTCAGAAACTTAAAAAAGGTCCATCAAACAGGAAAAGCTCCTGCTCTTCAAACATACAAACCTTCTCCTTAGATGCATCACCAGAAATGTTTACTTTCTCGCATAACTGTGCTTTAACACAGATATAGCCATTATTCTCCCGTTCACTTTCACCACACAAAAATAGCATCCCTTTGTAGATTTTTTTAACTGTTCCTTGTCTATCCTGCAATGTCATTACGTACTTGCATATTATCTTCAAAAAACCGAAGTGAAACTGTGAAATAATTACTTAAAGCTTCTAATTTAAAATTACTACCAGACCTTCAATGGACCATCCGAAACCCTGACTATGCCACTAATTGATATGGTTTTGGCATGATGATCCAAAACAGTGAACAATTTTTTGTCAAAAGATGCACTCTTTAGCTCGCGCTGTTTGATAGTAACAACTGATGGTCCTTCTGAGCCTTCTTTGATGACCTATTACCAAGATGATCTATTGAAGGAAATGAATTGACATCACACAAAGGATTAAGATTATGAAGTATGAGGCGTTTATACCTTTACACTGTCATCCTTCTCCGTGCCAATGACAACACCAAAATCCTTCCGACTGCATTACAAAATAGGTGAGCAAAGCATATCAGATTTGAGTAATTGTCTTCATCACAAAACATCATAACAAATAAATGCTCACCCAAAAAAGACTAGATCATGCATTTCAAAATTATTTTCCATTGTAGAGCACTAGAGCTACACGAGCCACCTTCTTTACCACCACCTTTACCATCCCCTTTGTCCTTCTTCAAGGCCTGGGCATGCTTCTTCTTTTGTTCGCCAAATAGTTGGGAAAGCCACTGTCCATCATTAGATTCATCATTTTTTGAAGGCTCAAACTTCAAGAGTTCATCATCAGTAGGCATTACACCCCACAAACTCAGTGAGTCAATAGACACTTTTTTGTATAAATAACCATCCTTCAGCAACATCCCGTCAAGAATCTCAAACATTTGGTTAGTGTCACGGTCCCTTCGGTATTGAATCAGAGGACGAAACTCTCTACAAGTGTAAGATGAATACAATCAATTAGCAAGGAAACCATGAAATGAAACATAACGAACGGGAGCATGCAAGTTACTCAAGCTCGCTAGAGCTGATCAGTCTTGGTGCTGGGATGGCTGTCTTTTTAGCAGGAACTCCTCCGCCCTGTAAATAAAAATAACACGAGTCAAATGTTATTAGAAATCAGAACCAACGTCAAGAAGAGTAACAAAGGTAGCTGTTAGAGGAAATTATTGATATATTGTTTCAGTTTAAAATGCGGGCATAAATATCTCGACAATATATTTGACATTGCATTATAAAAGATTTGGATCATGAAAAAATGAGTAGGAACTTATAAATGAATTGAGGTGTAAAAGCATTTCAACTGAGCATTGACAAGAAACCACAGCTGAGCCAAAAGAACCATCAACTCCTCAAAGAAAATATTCTAGGAACTTGTGAATGAATTGAGGTGTAAGAGCATTACAACTGAGCATTGCCATGAAACCACAGCTGAGTGAAAAGAACCATCAACTCCTCAAAGAAACTATTCTAGAAACAAATGGGGAAAAAAAAAAACCATGATTGTGCGCCAAACAGAAATTGCATGTATAAAAATGTCCTTTTCATAAACATGCGGAAAACTATAATCACATTTCATTTTATTTCTATATTTTGGTTTGATGCTAAGGCTTACCTTAGACTAACAGAATTCCCTGCTAAAAATATATATCACTCATAAATGTTGCCATGAGAGATTCAGCCCCTGTTTGAGCCCCATTTTTCATAAAAAATGGGTTTTGTAATAGTGAATGTTTGGATAGTGTGTAGGAAAAAAGTAGGAAAAAAAATTAGGATTACGTGGAAATTATTTTATTAGGAGAATGTCTGGTTGAAAATGAGTTTGGAAAAATGAGTTTTTAAATAATGGGGCTCAAACATGGGCTTTATAAATATGGTTCACATTAAAAGCATGTCTGGAACAAATCATCTTACAAATTTTTCAGCCATCGCTCGCAAGTCTATCCTTGGAATCAGCTTTACAGTAACCTTCTTCCGTGTCTCATTCACAGCTACAACCTAGAAGTACAAGCATAATTAAAACAATTAAAAAAAAAAATAGGTTCTTTGCCAAAGAAAAAACATCAAAGCAATTGAATAGCCAAGTGAAAATACACACAAAACTACATATATCATGATGACTATTTTGACACGGAAGTAAGATCACACCTGTGCCAGATCACCCTTATATTTTCCATTCTTCACACGGGCCCACATGCCCTCAGAGATTGCATTGGACTTGCTCCTGACGAAAAGCAAATGATGGATTTCTTTAGGGGGAACAGGGGCCACTCGACTTGGATAAACAGTGCAAAGTCCTTTGCATGCCTGTGCTCATAAATTAAAAGGTCGACAAATCCTTTATTAGCAGAAGGTGCCACCGCAAGACCAAGAACTGCAATATAAACAATTACCACCTCAATAAAATAAGGACAATGCTACATTTACTTCAAATACACTTACTTCAAGCATTACTACATGGATGACTACATGGACACATGGCCTCCCCTTATTGGAGGGGTGGTTGGCCCACCAGTCACCCCTCCAATAGGGGGAGGCCATGTGTCCATGTAGTCATTCATGTAGTAAGTTAGGAAGTAAGTGTAGATTAATCCATAAAATAATGATTCTACAAAAGAAAAAGATACGTACCTCGTTAATATCATACTGCTTGTCGGCTTCAATATAAATGAAACCCTTCAAATGATCTACTGCAAATGTGGATATTATCTGAAGCTTAGTACCCAAATAATTCATATCCACGTATTTTTGTATCAGGCAGAAAGCTGAATGCCTCTCATGACCAACCTAAGACAGAAACTTGCTCAGGAACAAAAAATTGAAAGAAGTTTGGAACAGCAACAAGATTCTGAAGCTGCATCGAAACTAAATCCAGAAGATAATGAAATCACACCATGCATTTAACTTTCCAGATTGTCGGGTCCTTGGCAGACGGCAGATATATGTCCCTCTCAATGGATCTCTTATGATCATAACCATCTTCCGCATTGTAACATAAGTAGATCCAGCATTATTTCAAGCTCTTCCTCACTCATCTCTTCCTCCTTGGGAAAACAAGGATATTGGGGAGCTTTGCCAGGTTCATTCTTGACTTCACCTTCAGTGGCAAATTCTTCTTCATCAAAATCTGCATATCAAGTAAAATCAATAAGGGCGTGTTCGGTAGAGATTAAAATTGAAAAACTAACAATTATTGTTGACTTTTATTAGACAAGTGGCACGCTATATCTTCAATTTTAATGGATTAAAATCTATACCAAACAAGCCCTAAAACTAAATGTATTAGGCAGGGGCGGACACATGGGGTCCTGGGGGGGGCACGTGCCCCCCACAACTTTTGATATATATTTTTTTTTTAAAATTCGTGTTTGGTATCAATTGAAATCTAAATTTTAATCTAAATAAAAGTTAACAATTAATTTTAATAATGTATTTCATGGAATCATAACTTTTTTAACTTTTATCAAAATTTACTAAAAATTTGATTTTAATTTCCACAAAACAGGGGCAAAATCACAATAAATTTGAATTTCGATAACATGCTAATTTTAAAAATTCTCCGACGATTGTACGAGAATCGNAACTCACATTTTTTCAAAAAAAAAATCTACTATTTCATTAACACTTACTATTTTTGCGATACATACTTCTTAATATAATTTTCATCATTTTATTAGGGGACTTCATATGAAATATGACATAAAAAGCTCTCGAAATTTTACATCCGAAAAAGTCATATCTCATGTAAATTTTTGAATGCAAAATTACATGAGGTAGGATTTTTTTGGACGTAAATTTTCAAGCGTATAATTTCTCACAACTTCGAGGTTCGATTGTGCCGCCCAACTTTTTTGTTCTGCGTGTGCCCCTGGTATTAGGTATCAATGACACTATGTAAATGTATCTCTAGATCTTTAGCTAGTGCAGCATATATGAAACAGAACCACATTGTTAAGGTAAAACCCAAAAATAGTGAACATGAAATTGAACCAAAAAAAAAAAAAAGAAACAAAAAGCAACGAGAGGTAACAAACATTGTGATATCTAATACCCAAACCTAACCACCAGAACAAAAACAAAAAGCCCTAAATATTTCAATTACCATAATCGAGCATGGAATCGTCGCTAGAATCCTCGTCATCGTCCTCCCCAACCTCGTACGCCCGATCATCGAAGAACTGGAGCACACCGCGGTTCTTTCTCTTCTGTCCCGTCTTGTCGTCTCCTCCGACGGCGCCGCTCCATTTCATTTTCTCCTTACCTACATCGGTCATCTTCTCCTTGCCCTTCGCTGACGCCATTCTGATTTCTCAAATTATTGGTTTTTTTTTTTTGTTCGATTTTTTCAAGTAAGGTTGCGAGTTTTTGGTATTTACGTACTACACTGTCACACTTTTCTTGCATGGAGAGAAGGGGAGAGAGCGGCGAATTGAGTGTGAACTGTGAAGGATCATGGTAAAGTGAAAACAAGTTTCGTACCGAGCCCGGTAGAGTTAATTGAGCCCCTGTTTGACAAGAATAATGCTTCATGTACCTTTTGCATTGACATTTTTTTGGAGGAAATTTTTGTCGTGATAAGATGAATGGCTTCAAAATTAAACAATTTTCTTTTAGATTAAAATCAAATTTTTAGTAAATTTTGATAAAAATTGATAAAATATATGGTTGAAAAATTTTGAATCCCGTGAAATATATAATTAAAATTAATTATTAATTTTGACTTGAAATTAATCTATACTAAACGGGGGATAACAATGTAGATGATGTAAAGAAGGGTGTAAATGTAGAAAGGTTGGTTTGACAACCATTATTTTTTTAAAACAACATTTTAAATAGTGATTTTTAGGAGTATGTACGGTTAAAAATGAGAAGGAAATTTTGAATTTACGTACAGAATATTTTATTATGTGAATATATAATTAAAAATAAGTACGTAAAACAATCCACATATTTTGACTTTTATTTCAATCATACCCTTGCTAAATTGCATTCAAAGTCCCTTGACTTTCAAAAAATCTACACTTCAATCACTAAGTTCACTTTTTGTACGCTTTGTCCTTTTTTCTTCTTTTGCGTTGTTCCTCGATTTGAAAATTTTTGCTCGTCACTTGATAAAGGTGCCATTTTTCAGTGTTGCTCTATTTATGAAATTTCTTCAAAGGCCTCACGTTTATAAAAGGGGTCTTAGGCCTTGTCTGGTAGGAATTTTTATGAGGATTTTCAGTGATTTTTCAACCGTTGGCTGGGCACTTAGCCGTCATTTTGGACTTGTTGTGAGAGATGTAGGGTCCAGCCATGGAAAATAAGGATAGGAAGAACACAGAAATTGAAATTTTGGCCAAAATCTGTGCCAAACATGTTCACAATAGCCTTTTTCATTATTCAAGGTCACTTCTTCAATGACCTCTCCCCTTTCAAGAAGCCTCTTATTCATGGTCTCTTCTTTGGAGATATCTCCCTTTTAGAGGGTCTACTTATTCAAGGCAACTTCTTCAGCTGCCATCCCTTTTTAGAGGAATCTTCTTATTCATGGCCTTTTCTTTGAAGGGCTTTCCCCTTTTCAGGAAGCCTATTATTCATGACATCTTCTTTAGAGACCTCACTCTTTCAAGTGGTTTACTTATTTAAGTCTTCAATCGCATCTTCCCTCTTAGGGGGTCTTCTTATTAATGGCATCTTTTTTGGAGACCCCCTACGTTTCAGGGATCTACTTATTCAAGGTCATTTCTTCAGTTGCCTCCCTATTTTTAGGGGTCTTCTTATTCATAACCTTTTCGTTGGAGACCTCCCATTTTCAAGGGGTCTACTTTATTCAAGGCCACTTCTTCTGCGACCACCCCTTTTTCAGGGGGTCTTCTTATTCATGGCATCTTTGTTGGAGACCTACCACTTTCAAGTGATTTTCTTATCTAAAGCTACTTCTTTGATAGTCTCTTTCTTTTTAGAGGGTCTTCTTATTCATGGAATCTTCTTCAAAGGACTCCCTTTATTCAAGGGGTCTTTTTATTTATGACCTCTTCTTTACAGGCCTTCTCCTTTTTATAGAGTCTTCTTATTCACGGACTCTTCTTTAGAGGCCTTTCCTTATTCGGGTGGTCTTTTTTATTTATGGTCTCTTCTTTAGAGGCCTTTCCCCTTTTAAGGGGACCTACTTATTGAAGGCAACTTCTTTAAAGGCCTCCTCCTCTTCGGGAATCTTTTTATTCATAGCCTTTTCTTCAGAGGCCTACCTTTTCTCAAGTGGTCTTCTTATTCATAAACTCTTCTTCATAGGCCTCGCTTTACTCACAAGGTCTTCTTATTTATGACCTCTTCTTCAGAGACATCCCTTATTCGGATGATCTTCTTATTCATGGCCTCTTCTTCAAAAGTCTTTCCCTTTTAAGGGGCCTACTTATTGAAAGCCACTTCTTCAGAGCTTTAAGAATTCATGGCCTCTTCTTCAAAGGCCTTTCCCCCTTTTAGGGAGTCTACTTATTGAAGATCACTTCTTCAAAGGCCTCCCTCTTTCCAGTGGGTCTTCTTATGCATGGCCTCTTCTTCATAGGCATCTTTTTTTTTCTATTCCTTTGCATTTGGAGATGTTGCACAAGGGCATTTTTCTAGATGATACTCCTCGTGTTGGTAGTCATTTAGCCACTTCCCGAGCGAGTTGGACAGTAACTCTCATTATACCTCATTTATGTTGGTGGTGAGTTCGTCGATGTCCTACTAAGGAAATTTTCCAGGGGAACCCCTTCTTTAGGGCCTCCCAACCCTTTTAAGTGGGGTTTCTTCACTGCGAACTCATTTTTTCCCACACAACTCTTTTCTTCAAAGAGGTTGGGTCTTACAAATGGATTTCTATCTCAATATATTCCCCTTGCCAAAGAATATCGACAATCCAAGTACTGATGCAAACTCCAAATTTGTTTCTTGGAGCTTCCACTTATTATTTCTTCAAGAACAAATCATTTTTCAAGGTGGAAGCCAAATAAATATTTCGGAAAGTTTTTTGCACGGGGATATTCGTGGTTATAGCGTCGTTTCCTATAGACGACGCCAACATGTTGACCATGTTTTTTGTAATGGTTACGTGGACAACATATGTCGGGTTCACTCGCGTCCACGCAAGCAAATTTTAACAAGTTTTGATCAGAGACTCGAACAAGAAAGGATAACATTATGGACGTGGGAGATGTTCTACGACACGAGACAAAAATGTTCAAACACCAACAATATGATCAAAGATGATTGCATATACACAAAACAATCATAAACAACTCAATCAGAGTAGAAGTAATCTAAACTCAAGTAATATAAACATGGAATAAGCAAGAAAGAAGATTGGGCGTGGTTTCAAGTGTAAAGTGTTGCATTATTCTTCAAATGACATAAGTTGTGAGCTTTTATAGAGTTCAACCGATGTGTTAACTATTGGATAAGAACCACGTGACTTGTCTCTTAGGCCAAAACATCACATCACTCAATCTATCATGCATTGACAACAAGTCAACCACCATATACCCTAGACCGATAATCCTAACATTTATTATTTCAAACATTACATTAATCATTCATAAAAATTGCATACAGATCATTTGAAAGATAACAAGGGCTTCAACCTAAGGGGGTTTCGAATTGGAGCAAGGGATTTAGCCAAAGGGAGCTTCATATTGGAAGTTTTCGGTGTGAAGAGTTTCGGGACATAATTTTGACTTCTTATTTGACTTCTTATATAGTGCTTCGACTTAGTTTCAGTCATTTAAATAGTACTTCGGTTTCAGAGCTTCAACCAATTAGATCGTGCTTCGGCTCAAGGTTTTATCCACTTGTCTACGCTTTGGCTACTTACGTAGTGCTTCAACTTCTTCTTGAGCCTCGATTTTGATGTGTGTGTTTCTTTTTGAGCCTCGATTTTGATGCATAACACTATGTATTCTTACCTCGATTGACACCAAATAAATTTGAAAAATATGGCTTGTAGAATAATAACAAAATAAATTATTTCTAATAGACAATACGTATGTAAAATTATAGGAAGTGAACTTACATTTGTTTTCTTGGAAAAATACTCTAATAAGACCATTTACAAATATATAACATGGCACACTCCACGTAACCTCAAGTCAACCAAAATGGCATCAGCTTTAACGTTTAAGGGCCTGTTTGGTACAGATTCTGATTTTCTACAGTAAATCAATTCTCATTTTCAACCACACGTTATTTAATAAAATAATATTTTTCATCACATCAATAACTTTTCCTTCTTTTTCAACCACACATTATTCATCAATCTATTATTTCAGAATACATTTTTCCAAAATAATGTGGTTATCTCTACCAAACAAGCTCTAAATTTCAAACGCATTTGAGGTAAACGGAAAAATTCATGAGATTAATTAAATTAATTATGATCGAATTTAATGAATTAATTATGTTTTCAAATTTCGGCCTAACTGAATTGAATTGAAATGAAAGTTTTGTTTTATTATTTTCTTATTATTTATATTTTGTTATTAATAAAATACAGGATTTAGAATATTTTACTATCATAATAATTTCGACCTAAGTAGTCCAACAATATTTATTTTTGTGCCCAATTTATGTTATTTATAGCTACAGAACGAAAACAATATGAATATATTCTATCAACTTCTAAAATACTTAAATATTCAATTCAAATAACTTACAATAACTTCTAAAAAACACACGTAAGCAAATAAATCAATTATGCAAATAAGTTGGCTGAGTTTATCACTTCAACTTTTGGACTTTAATATGACGACAAGACTAATCGTAGACTATTTTCATTTGCTAAATTACCAACATTAAATTTAGGCTTGTGTGAAAATAGTAAATAAAAATTCGGGTGTTATAAAATCAATCTTCCAACTATAAGGAAACAACAAAATAGTCCTCTAGCTATTATAAAATTGCGACTTGGTCATCAAACTAATTTAAACATCAATCTAGCCTTCTAACTATTATTAAACATCAATTTGGTCATCCAACTAATTCAAAATAGTACTATATGAAATCTGTGATTTGGTTTTGAAAACATCAATCAAGCCATCAAACTATTAGTAAACTGCATTTCGATCATCCAACTAATTTCAAACAACACATCGATACTCCAACTGTAAGGAAAAAGCAAAATAGTCCTCCAGCTATTAGAAAACTACGATTTAGTCATGAAACTAACTTTAAACATCAATCCAGCCCTCTAACCATTAGTAAACAACAATTTGGTCATCCAACTAATTTCAAACAAAAAATCAGTCCTCCAAATATAGGTTCCCATACTATTAGAAAACAGTGATTTGGTTATCAAACAAAATGAAAAATCAATCTAGCCCTCTAGCTATTAATAACTTCAATTTGGTCATTTACCTAATTTCCTCAAACTAAAAGAAATCAGCAAAATAGTCCTCCAACTAATAGAAAAATCTGATTCGTAAACAACAAATTGGATAACAACTATTAATGGTGTGTTTGAGTCACATTATTTTGGAAGAATGTATTCTAAAATAGTAAATTGATGTAGAATGTGTAGTTGAAAAAGAAAAGAAAAATTATTTATATGATGAAAAATATTATTTATTGAAAAATGTGTAATTGAAAATGAGAAGAAGAATGTGAATGAAAATATTAATATGACCAAACAGAGGCTAAGTAACATTCTATAAGGAAACCGTAAAAGATTCATCCATCTAATGGAAAACAGTGATATGGTCATCCAACTACTAAGAAATAGCGAAATAGTCCTCTTAACTACTAGTAAACAGTTGTTTGTTCCTTGAATTATTAGGAAACGTCAATCAAGCCCTCCAATTATTAATAATAGCAATTTGGTTATACATCTATGTAGGAACTGCAAACCAATCCTCCTATTATAAGGAAACAACAAAAACATCATCCAGCTAATAGAAAATGTAATTTGGTTATTGAACTATATTGTAACAGCAAGAGTCCTCAAACTATAAGAAATCAACAATCAAGCCCTCCATCTGTTAGTAAACAGCAATTAGGTCATCCCACTAACTTCAACCTGCTTTAGTCATCGAACAATTATGAAACGTCAATCCAACCTCCAATTATTAGTAAACGGCAATTTGGGGATACAACTATTCAAGAACTGCAAACAAGTCCTCCATCTATATTAAAACAGCAAAATCAACTGTCAAGAAACATCATTCCAGACCTCCAACTATTATTTATATCAACTTGGTCATCCAACTACAAATAAACAGCAAACATGTCTTCCAACTATTGAAAATTGTGTGTGGTCATAAAACGAATAGAAAACATCAAATCAGTCCTCCAACTATTAGTAAACAGCAATTAGGTCAATATTGTATTGTGTGGAGAGTTGGATTAGAATAAAAACATCAATTTCATAAGTCGAAGATTAAAAATATAGATTTAATTTCTCAATCAGAACTGCCCATAGTTGTTCCGATCGATTTCATTATTTTTTTTTCTTTAAAATAGAAAATACCGGCTTGAATAGAACTAGAATGGATAGGTTCCAGCCTAATTTGAATCCATGTGTAGAATTTCTAATCAAATTTGAAACAACAATTTCAGCAGTCGAAGATTATAATTCAATCCAAATCCATAAATTAAGTTTATGATGAACAAATCTTCTAAATGGAATAAATGCCAACAGATGATTTTTATTTATTTATGTAAAAAATGGAAAAAGAAATTGGAAAGAAAGGTTTCGAGGCTCAGATCTGTTTTGGATCCGACAAGAGAAAGTCGGCACCGCCATGGCTGCAAATCACCAGTTGCACGTATAATAGAGAGTGTAAACCCCCCAAATCTAATGCCATCCGGGTTGCCAAGCCAAGATACGGGTCGTATTGTCTCGTTGCCCAATTCACAAGCTCAGAGGAATCCAGAAAACATACATCATCACAGCCTCATCATTTGACAATTCTAGATCCGAAGCTGAAATGAAGGGAAATTTACACAAATAGCGCTGAACTCAGAGCGTTCCTGTATGATTTTGATTATATACAAACAACAACTATATATATATATATAAGGGTTGTTAACGATTGGAGAAATCATTGGGTAAAAGGAAGGGGTAACCACCCTTGAGGAATTCCCAATCTCCCTCTCCCCTCATTCTTCCTTTCTGAGCTTGCGATTTTTCAGAACTAGTGAACGTTTGGTATTTATGCTGACGCGGAATTCCCTTTTTACCCTTGCTGCTTGTCCAATAGTTAAGAGTAGGAATGGAAGGATTCTTTTGGTAATTCCTGACATAGGCTTCTTTTTTAGGTTTTCAAAAATGATAATTATATTCCCACCACATTTTTTTATTTTTTACACCATATTTTAATTGTACTTGATATTCATTATTTTTTCTCGTTATACCACTTATATTTGATAACAATTTTATATTCAAAAGTTGTTGAAATGACGTAAAATAACTTATTTTTTCATCATATTTTAAATAAATAATGTAAAACTATTTTCCCTCGTCTCAAAGTATGAAAATAAAATATTTTGATAGAAATCATCATCAAAGGCGAGACATACTAATTAATGAAATGTTGAAAATAAGAATTCAACGAAAAAAAGATAAGAAAATAATTGTTACAATGAGCAAATATTAAGAAATTTAACTATAATTAAAATATGGTGTATCGAATAAAAATTGTAGTGGTAATATAATCACCTAGGAAAGTTGCAACACTATCTCTCAGTTTTTAATTATATCAAATTTAAACCTAAATTTTTTAATTTCATTACAATGTAGTCTTTCAGACTAAAAATAGTTCAATCTTGCCGACCGATTGAAATTTACGTCCCATTAATATATTTTGAAGGCAACACCACCTCTATTATTTATAAAGGCTGAAGCCGCTAAACAACACAACACCCCTTGTAGATTAGCTAAATTGTTGAAAACCTCATAGCTTTTAGAAATAGCACAAAACGTCCCTATATGAAATGTTTGTGCGGAATAACCCCTATCGTCAATCTCTGACTCTCTATCCATTCTGCCGTTAAATCTCTCTTCTATCAAAAGAGGGAATGCGTTGGTTACTATTCATTCAGGACGTATTTCCATTTCTCATTTTATCCCCACTTTTCTTCCCATTAATTAATTGTTTCTTTCCATTTTATCCCTATGGAAGGAGTTAATTGTCTCTTCTCATTTTATCTCTCTAAAAGGAGAATGAGATTATAAAGAATTGGTCAGAAATGTAGGCGGTAGAAGGCGGTGACTGCATTTTTCTTATTCTTTACATGTAAGGCGGTGAAAGTCGGTGGATGTATTTTCTTCTATTGGAGGGAAGAAAAATTTTATTCCATTCCATCATCGTCTTCTCTAAATTCTACAAGTATAAGAAATTCTGAAAATATTTATTTTACTCCATTATCGTCATCTTCAGCTTGTAGGAATAATAAATTTTGAAGAACTGATCTAGCAACAGAGAAACTCGAAATTTTCTTACCATTTATTGCTTTTCACTGTAAGTAGTTATGTAAAAGTTATTTGATCTTCTATTACTTTTACATGTTTAGTATTTAAATACAATTGTATTCCCAACAATTCTGTTGATTCTCTATGTTCCATAATAAATTCGAAAGCATATTAGGTT
>CAIGRO010007399.1:0-12114 GCA_903798355.1 Fraxinus baroniana
GAAATTTCAGTGACCGTTTTGAAATCTTCAAGTAATTTCAGTGACCATTTGTGAAATTAACCCTTCGAAAAATATATTTTGCTGATCTATTAATAAATCTCATACATATAAGTGTATTATTTTGAGGTTAAATATTTTGTAAGTTATAGACATTCATTGCACAAAGAATATGTCTCGTAAAACCTTATTAGGAAAAATCCTAATGAAAGAAAAAAATGCATTATTCTTTTGAATACTGACAAAAGTTGTCTCATTAAAAATCTTATAAAAAAAAACTAATGGGACAGAACCTTGGTCAAGGGAAAAAAATATATAACGTGTATTTACTCCCCTTCATAATAAAATCACTTCAATTATGCTTCAAGCATATTAAATCTTTCAAGGATAGTATTAAATTTATATAAGATAAATTATCTATAATCACATTTATTACATGCATATCCAGTTTTCTTCATTGTCACGCTAGTGAAATAGAGACTTGTGATTACATTCGTCACATGATAATTTATGTCCTTTTTTGACACACATTCTTTCAAAACTCATTTTCAATCACATATTTTTCAATAAAATAATATGTTTCATTATATCAATAACTTTTCCTTACTTTTTAACTATATATTTCTTATCATATCACTATTTAAAATACATTATTTTTTCAATAATATCATCAAACACATCCTATATATTTATACAAGTTTTCGCGAAATTCATTATGTAAAGAGTCGTACATTTCATATTACGGTTTCACTCTTTCCATTTTCATTTTGCTAAGTATAAATATTTTGATGTTCAGATTGTAGATCCAGAAACTTAAGGTTTCTCTAGTAAATTTAATTTTACTAGGATCGTATAAAAGAACTCTAGGATTCTGTAGTAAATTCAATTTTAGTATGAACGCGTCATTTTATTTGGCCAATCATTACTTTGATCGATATGTTTAGACAAATTTATTTTGATTCCTCTTTATTCATAATATGATGTAGTTCATCATATACAAAAGTGTTGTCGACAACTTTTTATCTTATTTTCTTTTTCGATTCTATTTATTTTCTCATAATGACATAACTTACTAAGCTATCTCAATTTCAATATTTCAAGTTCCTGCACCTCTTTTGTGAGTTTATAATTTTTTATGTCTAAATATTCATCAAGAGTATATGCATCCTTAATAGGACCATCTTTGCTAATTGTTCCATTTTTGTTTTGAGATTTTTATATTAGAATCGAATATCATCATGTTTCAAGCATGCCATCAAATATCATATTAACTAATTGTCATTTAGGACGTTTATTCCAGTTGGAGCACTTAAAGTTAGTGTATGTTAGATATTATTGATCTCATTGGTAAATGTATCTAAATGAATCATCTTTCGATCTTCTGGTTCAAATTATCTTCTGCAAGAAGTTAGATAATAATGCATTTGTACATTACTTCTAATTTTTGAAGTCTTCTCCCTAATGTTGAGAGAATTATCCGATCAAATTGACAATCAGCAAACCACTTTATAAAATATCACCCGTTAGAGTTTGAGATATTATATAAATGTTCAAACTACTTAGCTTTCTTTGCTTGTCATTTCAGTGCAATATGATGGATCAATTTTACATGTACTGCACTATGAAAATAAAATAGATGAAAACATTAGGCTTTGATCATAAGCTAAACGAATGAATTATTATGTGTAATTACATTCCCTAAATAGAAACGAGAAATATTTTGTTCTCAATTAAATTAATTAGTGAAGTTTAACAAGTAATAATGTTAAACCATTTATTGACATCTCAACAACACTTACCAAAAGGTTGAGATTTAGGATCGCTAGCAATAACAAGATACACCATCTTGATTGTATAATCTGAAAAACTATGCTCATAATTTAAAATTTGAACAGCANAATCTATTAAATACAAATAATATTTCGATGGTCAACGTGGAGAATGATGTGGTCCCATTTATCACTTAATTAGTTTTCAAAAATATAGGAATGCAGCCTCTATTTAGCTAGTAATGACTTATTTTCATGAAAGAGAATAAACATAATATAAGATTTCATTAGATTAAAGAATCGTCTGATTTTTCATTGAATATCTATTTGAATTTGTAATTTCGCATCATTATTGATCCAGTGATGGTCCTGATGATCATGCCAAATAATAGTACATTCAATTAATGAACTTGTGATTCAATATAGTGTTTGTCTCAATTGTACTACCTACTTTAAAAGTTTAGTACGTTTCTATTAAATTTATAGGGAATAAATTACAACGAATAGTAAAATTTTATACTCACACGATGCAGTATTGATTATTCTACAATATCAAAACAATATTCTTTTGAAATATTGCTATATACTTGGTTATGGGTACTCACAAGTAATAGAATAATATTTTTCAAGAGTATTAATATATTTAAATTAATCATAATTTTCTCTAAAATATTAATATGTATAAATTTGTGCTTCTTCAAGAACACAATATGGTATTCTTCAAGAATACTAATATATATTATTTTTGCTTTTCTGGAGCAATATATGATTTTATTTTTTTTTGAATATTGAGAATTATAATTCATGATATTCGGGAGCAAGTAAAACTTAACTAGAACATCAATAATAGGGTGCTATTTCAGGATTACCAACAAATTATTATTATAAGATATTTATCCGTATAAAGATTTCCTGTTCAGGAGCAATACATATAATATCCTTTTGGAATATTAATTATAATATTGTGCTACTTTAAGAGCAATAACATGATAAATTCTCAATTAAAAAGTGAACATCTAAGGTTATTTAAAGGTAAAATTAGAAAAAAAAAAAAAAAAAAAAATCCTGACATGTAGGTAAATTCCATAATGAAGGTAGAATTAAAGGGGATAATTAGGAAAAAGAATTCCAAACACACACATGAATTTCATAAGAAATGCATAATTGACTTAGATATAAAAAGAATAAAAAACTTCATTATGTCTGACAAAGGGAAAAAAACAATTATGCATACACTTGTATAGACACGCAAATCGACACAATGATGTAAAGTAGTTTGAAACGACCCGCTATGTGTATAGAAGATATTTGACAGGTGAATTCCAGATGAGCTGCCTAGGTGAACTGTCAAGCACTTGCATCTAAAAATAAAAAAAAATAAAAAAGGAGCAAATGCCTCAATTTCATTTTAAAAACGAACAACTTTTCTCCTATTCCACACCCACCTTCCCGTCACTGAATCGAAAACATGAAACCTTCACTTCTCTCTAACTTGTGACTCCCCCTAGTGATTGAACTCGTTTAAATCACTAACTGTGAAATTGGCCCTTGTTCTTGCACCATATTCGACCGCCGTCAATCACTAAGCAACAAAGAACCCAATTTCGTTTTCCTTGTAATAAAACAGTCTGTAGAAGCCCGTTATTCCTGTCGATTTTGTTGTCTCTTTGGTCACCATCTCCATCTATTGTCGATGTCTTCAAACCTGCCTTTTATTATCGATTCTATAGCATTTCGACAAGATAAGATTTTTGGGTTTTTAACAGATTATTAATATTTCATTCAAGAAATGGAATTATGGGATATGTATGAGTTTCTTGAAAATTTGTGGATGGTTATAGTTGGGGAGGACCCAGCATTGAAGTTCAGCCTGGACGGACGTTGACAGGTCAATGTCGACAATCAGCGATCATAAGAGTGATGTCATTTATTAATATTTAAAACTTAATATATATTATTATGTTAACAATAATACCAAACTCATCAAATGTCCTAATGATAAGGATTCAATAATCTTTAAAGATAGTCATGAGTTTGACTCCCCCCTCCTTATTGTCATTAATTTTGGTAAAAAATGTAAAATCTTAAAAATTAGAAAACCAAAAATATATGAATTGCAAGCTAGGGAATCGGAACAGAGACATCTCATAAGAATTGCAGGTTCTAATCAACTCAACTAAAGAAGGCATTTGAAAATGAAATGAAATAACAGTTATATAAGTTAAAAAATTTATCTATTGTAAAAAAAACTTCCTGACGGATCCAGCACGGGGGGTTACTGGGGCTGGCTGGGTGCTGGGTCTGCCCCTGGTTGTAGTTTATATTTTGATGTCCCTTTATTTTACTCATTCATGATAGTTTTTCCTATTCCAAATGTAGGAGTGAACTGCGAATTAGAATTAGTGAATTATTACATAGTTTGGTTTAACGTGTTGGTGGTAACTTGTGAGAAACATTGAACTTGCAATACCTTCAACCATTGCCACATACAAATGAATCTGATTTGTTCATGAACTTGCAATATTTGCTCATTGTGTTAGGACTCAGTATGTATACTAACTTGGACGGATGTGCTTGTTTCCCATGTAGGGATGAAACGCAAGAATTACAGTTTATGTCACAGTTATAGAAGCACTGAACACTTCTTCGGAGAATGCCACAGAAAATGTCATTGTCCATGGTGTGTAGATGCAATCCAAAAATGCTTTGAGGTTGAAAAGGAAGGCAACAACAAAGGCTAACAATTCAAAACTTGCAGTAATGATTGCAAATTTTTTGAGTGGGTAAAAAAGGAAGAAGCAAACGGTGAGTCAAGTACCATTAAGGAAGCAAAGAATCTGACTATGAACGAGGAAGTCCACGAGTTGCCAAGCATGTTTGATAGTCTAGCTCGTATAGCCGAGAAAAGAAACCTCGAGATTTCGTTGAATGTGACATTCCGCAAGGGAAAAGAGCCATCGGAAGATAATAGAAAAGGAAAGGGGTCGGTGTGATGCACTTATATTCCTTGAAAGCAATTTTTCCCTTTATATTGTTATGTTCCTAATATCATTAGTGGCTGGCAAAGAATTCTTGTAATTTATGTTGGTGTATATTTATTCGAATCAACTTATATAGGTTCATATATGTGTGACAATGGAAATTTGTGAAGTATGATCCAAATGAGAAGAAAACTTAACTTTTAATATAACAGACAGATACTCATTTCCCTCCTTTACAAGTTAATATCATGGCGTTTTAAAATTGGAAAAACCCCCCACGTACAGGTGGGGGTTTCACAGGGGCCTGCCAGGCCTCTCACAGCCTGGTCGGCCCCACATGTTTAAAAAAAACCCCACCCCCTCCCCGCTATGTGTCTTGCCTGTAAACCACCCACCCCTCTTTTTCCTGTACGTGTAGCATATCTCTTTAAAATTTATCTATTCATATCTCAGAAAGGTCAACATGAAGACTGAACATGCATAAAACAGGGGAACCTATAACAACGAAAAGAAGGTAAATCAAAGACACAAAGAAGGAAAAGAAATACAAAAGATGAATATCTTCATTGATATAATGAAATTCTATAACAATAGCTTTCCCATTAAAAGCATTCTTTCAATAGCAAATGGATGCAAAGAAACTTATATCAAATGACAAGGAGAAAAGCAATTAAATAGAAAGAACACATAATATTTAATCAAAACGATACATTTCAATAATTTTCCCGATGCTTATACGCGGACAAACAAATATTAATTTTCAACCAAAAATCAGCCAAATATAATTCAAGAGTAAACCACAAAATCCCAAAAGTAAATAAAATAAAAAATTGCGCATTCAATTGAATAACAAAAACAGATCTAACAAATTCAACCACAAAAATGAAACAACTCTTAAAACACATTCCATTTTCAAACTCCAATATCCAAATCAAAAATTGTTTCCTATCCTACAGCTCCAATTCTCCGCCACTATATAAAAAATCGAAAACCAGAATGAGGAACCTACAGTATTGCCAATGGTGGCTCCTCTACCGATAACAAAAATATTAATAACAGTAGTGGAGTATTTGCTAGTATATTTGCTTCATCTACCTTGGGCAAACTGGCACAACCGTCTCAAGATCCTTATAGGCATTATGCATCAAGCTCACAACAAGCACTATCTACAACTGCATTATTTCAGAAAGCAACCCGATTTTCATCCAATTTAGATCTTCCTCCATAAAGAGTAATGGTCAAAACGTGCAAAATATTTTCCTGAGCAGCACCCATATCGCTATACAAACATTTGGAATACATAGTTCATATGCCGGGACCACTCTCTTGAAGGATATGTGGATAGTTATATGTTCGAACGACCTATCGTACAATATGAACGTAAGTACACGCAAACAAACTAATTGTAGTCAAATGTAAAGATTTAAACATGTGTACACCTTGGGAGATAACTATGAGATTCGATGTCGTTGGAATGACGAAATTTGAGGCTGGAAATGCTTGCAGAAAGGTATGACTTTCTGCATCGCCCTACAACAAACGACAACTCAATTAAGGTTTCGAATAAATAATCATAATAATCTAAGTATACTGACTAACAATAGTTGTGAATATGAAATCGGCATCAGCATAGAATATTGTTGAGATGCTTGGACGACAGGTGCAATAGGCGGTGTATAAATCTGGCTGGACGTTGTTCTCCTAGGTCCTTAGTTGCATTCGACGTAACCTGCACGTACATACATGTTAAATACTCATTGTAAAGGAATATTGTTTTAAGTGAAAATATAACGTGACAAACGAACATTTGTTCTCTTCGAATTTTCTTCAAAGTTTCTTAGGCATGCCCTTTCGTCTCGTTGATAGAGGATCTCTTACGCTCCCTCAGCATTGTTGTCAGATTGATTACCCTACGATGCTAACGGAGTAGTGCCTTGTGAAACAACATTACTTCCACTACTTGAATTCATTGTAATCAACTCTTTATTTTGATTAGTTATCCACTCCTTGATTAAATGGTAGCACACTTCATCATCAACCGCTAGGTTTGCAATCTCACCAAAAGCCTGACACATATCGTCATATCTCAACTGTTCAGAAGTATTAACCAACCATCGTAGTTCATTACGACCCTGGTGTGTGCTCTACAAACAAATTTCCTCCACGTCCATAGTATATACCTCTCCTGTAGTGATGTGACGTCATTACGGATCAAGACTATAATAGCATACTGGCACAAAGTTTCTCTAAATTTAAACAAGTGGCAACTGCAAACAATTTCACAATTGTCTCTCTGGAATGAGACAAAAAACTTTGTAATCTTTAGTCGGTCATCATACATGACAACCTCACATAGTTCGTACATCGTCCCTAAAGTTCCCTCCGTAGTAGATATGATGTCGCAATAAACATTCCTTATGAACTCGACTTGAACTTCCCTGAACTTGATGAACTTGGAAATGGTGTAACATTTTTGATATTACTTCTCAATTTCGAACATTGTTGTACACGGTATCATTTACAAGTATGACTTGAAGTCGGCCTGGAACTCCTTCTCAACCTTATTTATTAGTACCCGTTCATACTGTTCGATAAATTGCTTCAACGAGGTCTTTGAATAAACATACCATCGAAGAATGCATTTGATAATCTTACTTCGTTGAGTTGTTGACTTCCTTACCCAAAATGTTGTTTTCGAATGGCAAGGAACCCAATGACCTCTGTTGTCCAACAGTCCTAAAAACCAATCATTACTATACAATCTGTATATGTCAATCATGGCCCTCAAACTACTTTCAAATTCTTCCATGAATTGTGTTTCATATATGCACTGAAGCCATGTTCTAAATAGCCACACAAAAGTATCATTGTACTCATTGGACAACAAACCACAACCGAGAAGTGTTGATTGTCCATGATGATTAACGCCAACAAAAGGGACGAAAAGCATACCATACTTATTAGTTAGATAAGTGGTGTCAAATGTAACAACGTCATCGAACTCTTTGTACGCGTGCCTAGACCTATTATCTGCCCAAAATACATTCTTCAGCCTAGACTCATCGTCTAAATCCATACTGAAGTAGAATCCCGAGCACTGAGCTTGTATCTTGGAAAATAGGATTGTATCGTTGCCCATCTCCTTCCCCAAGTCTTAATCGTCTCACCTGTTCAATATAATTTCGACAATCATTTTCCACGCAAGTCATGTTTTCATATCCACCAGCTTCAATCACTGCAAAGTTGAATCTTTTGTGTAAAGGAATTTTGGCCATATCATTCACTTCAAGCTTTCATTTCACTTGTGAACTTAATTCTCGATTACAGCGATACAACCTCGACTTGGAAGGACTTGTTTTATGATTGTGGTCAAGGTAGACTGTGTTGATTCTCCAAATTTCAAAAATATCTGAAGATGCAGTGATCCTAACTTTACAACTTGTCTGTATTGTTGGTTGGGGCTTCAGAGAATCACTTGTACTGGTGCTTCTTCGACCTTCGCGGTTACATATGATAGTCACATATTTGATTTTCCCATCGTCTCCCTTTTTCGAATTCATTTTCCTAGCCGGAAAACCTATATGATATGCATCCTTTATAGAAGTCCCACAATTCTTTTTGATCCTTGAACATCATACTCAACTCCGGCATCTTAGGCACTATCGGACCATCTTCTCCTAACGTTGCGTTCGTCACTGATATCATATTATCTGCAACATTCTTGTCAACATTTCTCTCCACCACAAATTCTTCACGTATGTCTTCCATGGAACTTTTTATTGCAACACAATACAGAATCTAGTTCAGTAAACCAATTACAATTGAATAAGTAATTCAACCTATAATCTTACCACTTTAACATTCTTCATGCGTAATCAACAACTTCATATGTCCAAGTGTACAGACAAATTACAATATGAACAAATAAGGCAACGAAATAACAAAAAATTGTTCATTGAGTTCGAAGATAAATTATCATCATGAAATCAGAGCTCGTCAAAACTAAAGTAAATAACTATAATTTCACCAACCATTTTCAAGGAAGCCATTTACATGTCTTGAGGATGTAAGTGATTAGTATAAAATTATTGGAGCTCAACGCTTTTCAAGGAAGCCATTTACAAGTCTTGAGGATGTAAGTGTGGCTAACATGGTTTTCCCAGAGTTAGTGAAGTGTCGATTTCATCGTCGGCGGAGTTGGGCATCACCATCTTTGTCGTGGGCAAGTTTTCGGCTTCGCCGGCAGTAGCGACTTCAGACTCGCGGAGATAGGCAGGGAAAATGTATAACAAGATTCCCTAACAACGACTTCAGATCGACGACAAGGGATTCAACGGGTTCAATGTAGAGAAATGGTTAAATTTCTGAGAGACGAGGGATGTAGCTTCCAGTCAATTTTCCGTCTTCTTTTAGTAGCTTCCAGTCAATTTTTCCTCTTATTTTAGTAGTTTTTTTATTACACCATCCATAAAGTCAATGAATTTTAAATTTCTGCATGACTTATGTCGAGTAGCTTCTGTACAAGAGGCTTTTCTCAGTTTGAAATTGTTTTGTGAAAGAGTGAATATGATGAATTTTGTGAGATGAGTTTTATTTACATTTGGTTTCGGTCCTGTTAAGGCGGTTTTCCAAAAATTAAAAGCACATTTGATTCTGTAATGCCTAGAACGATCGGTGGTTGAGTGATAATACATGGATTAATGTGTACAAACGAAAATCAGAGAAGAAGAAGTCTTGTTTTGATGTATGTGTATGTAAAAAAAATCATGTGACCAAATTAATCTTGGTACACGTGATAAATAAATATGCTTATAAAAAAATTATTGCATTCGCTAAATTTTGAAAATTAAGATTTCGTGCTGATAACGTGTTATAAACTAGAGATAAAAAAGAGGAAAATAGAGAGAAGTCAATAACTTTGTATGTGTTTCATTAAAAACCAAAACCTTATATTTATAGATAATGATTAAGGATACAATGATAATAATTTTTAGGTCTTTAGGATTATAATTGTTATTCGTTAATAAACTTACTATTTACAACATGATAGAGATTTTTTTTTTTCATAAAAGAATATTGAAATTTATATTTTGTTTTTGTTTATTTTGGTTGTTTATCATTCTAACTGAGGTGACTATATATGCATCTTTCTATCATAATAGATATGACAACGAGGTGGGTATGGGACTGGCCAGCCATTTTCACACCAATCTTGTTGACTATTTTTGTTACATTGCCTTATCTTCATACTCGATTAAAGTGGGATGAAGTGGGGCCCCTTTTCCATTTATCGCCTAGTTTATTTTTTTGGTTTTTTTTGTTTTTTGTTTTTTGTCTTTAGGTACTAAATATTATTACTCTTTTTTTTTTTTCAATTTGTTAAGAATAATTCACATTCTCTTTAAAAATTACGATAAAATCTTTTATTTTTGTTTAATAAAAAACTTAAATTTGAAAATAACTTTAAATAGGGCGGGTAGTAGGACGATCACTATATTTCTCGTACGTGCCCCATACTTTGGGGCAATGACCCCGCTTCGTCTCCACCCCCATTTATCCGGTTAGACGGGTAATTTCCTCCCTATTCGGGGTGGGCCCCCACACGTATCAAACGAACGAGTTTTTTTTTGCCACCCTTACTTCATAAGCGTATGATATTATAACAAGTAATATAATGGATTTGGAAGTTCGAATTATCGTTTCCATGATGATTACTATCTAACCGTTGATTTAATTACTATCTAATTCCAATTCGATTCAAAACAAAATAATATAATTTTATCCTAAATATTATAAATATACAAAAACAATTAGAAAGTGTGCAAGTGAATAATTTGTTGTTTTTATATGATAGTTTAAGCCCTTGTTTGGGCTCCATTTTAATGAAAATTTAGGAAAAAATGAGTTTTGAAATATATGATTTTTTGGAGAATGTGTGTTTAAAAGTAAGGAAAAATTCTCAATTTACGTGTAATATTATTTTATGGAAGAATGCATAATTAAAAATAAGTATTGAAAAAATGGGTGCTGAACACGGGCTAAGTGTTAGAATTTTTGAATTCACCACAGCTTTCCTATTAATTTCAACCACCAAATTTCAATAACAATTAATCATGTTTACATGATCAAATTCTTCTAAATTAATTAATTTACCTCTCTCAAGTTCAAATCAACAATACCCAATTAAGTCATCCCACTATATCTCTATGTAAATCCGAATAACCCTTAATTAAAAACATTCAATCACCTAAGAATTCAATTATTGACCGAGACAACCATAGAAGCGTATCTCACCATTTTATTCAAATTTCAAGTTTTTACCATGTTGTATAAACAAATAACTCACATCTCGGCATTATTATCCTCAGAAATAGATGAATTAATGGTCAAGTGATTTAAAGCATTAAGAATAGAAGTAAAAAAAAAAAATTACAAGCATCAATTGAAAATCAAAAGTTATAAAATTAAAATTGAGGTTTAAAAACTAGGTTACCTATTTTTCTTTGGTGTAGCCCTTCTTAATGTCATAATAATGTCTATTTATAGGGGTGGAAGAATTTTGGATGATTTGCTTTGAAAAAGAGTCCAAATAGATCATCAAGAAAACTCAAAAAATCATAAAAACTGAAAAGAGCATGAAAAATAATAGATTGGGCCAAACGGGCCGCTCCAGACAAGACTATGGTCCACAACGGTTTGCAAACCTACGGTGAATCCCAACAAGAGGAAATTACATAATTCTAGGTGTTAGGAGATTGGAATTCAAAAATCAGAGACCAAGTTTCAATATTCAAAAATCAGGTAATATATTAAATGCTAACCCTAATTTAACACACTCAACTCCCTCACATCTCTCTCCACAACGCCGCCTCCTCCTACCACCACCATTCGCCGCCGCCTCCCCTTCTCCCTCCCTGCCGGCATCGAGGTACTCTGAAACAACCAACGCCGCTACGAAACTGTTGGGCGCCATCACTTCGAAGCAGCTAACGGCGCTCACGACTACGACATCGCCCTCATCCATTCCCGTCCTTCTTGCATTTGTGGATCTCACACATCGCGGCTGCCACTACCACTATTAGCACAAGATTTGGAGGATTAAAGCGGCCTCGATCTACGAATCACAGATTTGGAGAAGCCACCGAACTATCATCGAAATTGCCCAGTCAACCACAAATGATGGACTGTAATTGATGTCGATAGCATTCCCGACCACTAATAATTTCCGATTGGCACTTAAATCTTGGTTTTTGTTGTTGTTGGAGTGGTGTTGGCGCTGGTTGTTTTGAGGTTTAGGGATGGATTTGTTGATGGTGGTATGTTGGTGGTCACAAACGATTGTGTTGGTGTTGATGGTGTCGTCGTCG
>CAIGRO010007445.1:0-14094 GCA_903798355.1 Fraxinus baroniana
GCATACCAAAATCCATCCACCCTTCGTCTCCTTCGACCATTTTCTTTTGATGGTATGTCATGCATGTTATCTCGTATATTCTTTCGCTTCAAAGATGTGTATCTCACATCATGTGAAGGTAAGTCGGTTTGGATTCATTTAAAAAAACCTGGTATTAAATATAAAATAAATATCAATTTACCTTATTCAGTCTTACGTTTCACAGTTGGTGTTAATACTATAGTGACAGGGAAGCCAACTCTGATCTTGCAAGCATCGGGGATTTTGCTCAAGAACATGCCTTGAGCTCCGGTGAATTTCTAAATGACGGCCTCAAGTCACCGGCAAATGCCCTTTTTGTCATCAACAAATTTGACGCTCTGTGAAAGCTGTTGCAGCCAGCTGCAGTATGGAGCTGTCGGCTTTACATCTTTTCCCGGAGGCGAATAAGATACAAGCGAGAGCCTTTATGTCGACATTGCCAAGGGGTATGGTTGCATTGCTGAAATGAGCAATGCAGACAAGGAGAGAGAGGACGAGGATCATGGAGAAAAGTGTTCTTCATTTTTTTTGCTGATTATTTGGTAAATAAGTGAATAACGTGTTTTAGACTGGTGTACGGTGTTTATATAGAGAATCTTTGGGTATTTTTGACGTTGGATTGTGTCATTGTGTGGAGTTTCAAGTTTTCCGATTGCATATGTTGGATTGAATATTTCCCAGGTGGTCTCATTCGGTTGAAAAGGATGTTTTGTCTAATATAAACATTCAAGAAACTGTTATTCTAATTTACCAATTGCACCCATCCAACTCTTGCAGTTAGCATAAAAACATTTAAAATTAGATATGTGAATCTATAAAAACGAATTGTAATATTTGTGCAACAAATAATGGTATACTATTTTATTTTTTTATATAGTGCTTTCAAATAACGATTCATATTAATAACGATTTTTGTTTCCAATTTTGAGCAAATACTATTGCAACACAATTAAATTGAACTAAAATGGTGTTATCACCATCAATAATACCCGCTAAATTAATTACAACCATGCTAGTAGTAACGGTCAGAACATGTACGGAAACTTTTATTTAAACGAAACATATCTTATACTTTAATATTGTATCTTTATAATTATAATTATAGCAGCATATCATGGACCTGATTCATTTCCAAGGTAAGAGTCACGGACAAAGTACGGTTAAACATTTCTAGGCACGGTTTACACTTTCATGTACTTTCTTGGTAAATTATATACACTCGGTAGCAAAAACAAGTGTCTCCTAATTATAGCATCAATTTTGAATGAAGATATTTCCCTTTTGTTGGTCCCATAATTCACAAAGAACAAAAAAATAATGCAGTAATTCGCGAAAAAATAAAGAACACAAGGATTTCCCGTCCAAAGGGCCCGGATGTTCAGCCTTATGCCCACTCATCCGTTAAGCATCCATACAAAGAGATTATGCTCTAGTTCCACTAAAATCACCAAGAAGAATTACAATGTATGAATCTTCACTATTTCTCTCTCCTCAAATCACTTAGAATATCCACAATCTCACAGATTATACATCAAGTGCAGTGTTTGTCTCATCACTTAGATTATACACAAAGATTGAACAAGAAAATCACTAAGATTTACAAAATCGGCAGAAGAGAGATTAACCCTAACACATAGAGAAAAAACATCTCAAAAGGCACTCAATAGTTCTGCCAAAATGAAGCTTCGAGAATGACTTAAGACAGGAAGATCAAAGATCAATCATCAACGGTGGAGATCTGACCAAGTGTAAGGCCAGATAATAAGACCAAGATAATAATAGAGGCGCGTAGAATATAAACATGTTTTAACCACCAAGTAATAACATTGGGCTAGGATCCGGTTTTAACACAGGCTCAACACCAACAAACTGGGCCAAGAATTTGAGGCAGCCCAAACACATAACGCCTTTAAATGCACATAAATATTTTGACTTAATCATTTTTTGCTAATTAGGAATGACAATGGGGATTGTGGATGCATTCATCCTTTAAGATTTTACCCAACCAATCCAGCAGTGGTGGTATTATTGCCATTATATCATATTATTAAGAAGAATGAGATGTGAAATTAAAGATTGGATTGACTGTGGTTTTGACAGTGGATTACATTTAATTACGGAATCATCTTTTTGGGATTTGATTTACAAAATTTGTGTTTTGTAATATTGTATTCTTTTATATACATGGCAAGTAAATCATTATCCTTCCCCTATATATTTCCTCCTCCTCCAAGCCAATTCACTCACAAGTCACTACATCCCCTCTCTCTTTTTCTCACATACATATTCAGATATTCTGATATTTCTCTCTATCTCTAGATGAAGAAAGAGGTTGGAGGATGAAGGAAAGGTGAGTTAGGATATGCCTAGCTCCTTGTATGCCCCACGACGAAATCACTCAGATGATGGAGTGGCTGAGTCGGGTGGCGTACCAGGAGTCAAGCATACCAAAATCCATCCACCCTTCCGTCTCCTTTGACCTTTTTTTCTCTTAATGGTATGTCATGCATGTTATCTTGTATATTCTTTCGAGATTTGTACCTCACATTATGTGAAGGTAAGTTCGTATGTCCCCTTGAAAGATTTGGATTCATTAAAAAAAGAAAAGAAAAACCTAGTATTGTATATAAAATAAATATTAATTTACCTTATTCAGTCTTACGTTTCACAAGTTGGTGTTAATAGTGACAGGGAAGCCAGCTTTGATCTTGCGAGCATCAGGGATTTTGCTCAAGAACTTGCCTTGACACCGGTGAAGTTCTTAACGACTGCCTTGAGGCACCGGCAAATGCCCTTTTTGTCATCAACAGATTTGACGCTCTGTGAAAGCTGTTGCAGCCATGCAGTATGGAGGTGACGGCTTTGCATCTTTCCCAGTGGTGAATGAGATACAATTGACGGCCTTCATGTCAACAGTGACACGCGGTATGGCTCCATTGCTGAATTGAGCAATGCAGACAAGGAGTGGATGAGGATCATGGAGAAAAAAAGTGTTCTTCATTATTTTTTTTGCTGATTATTTTGTAAATAAGTGAATAAGGAGTTTTAGACTAGTGCACGGTGTTTATATAGAGAGTTTTTGGGTATTTTGACATTGGAGTGCGAGCGTTGAGTTTTAAGTTCTTCGATTGCATATGTTGGATTGAATATTTTGCAGGTGGTCTCATTCGGTTGAGATGGATGTTTTGTCTAATGTGTTATTCTAATTTACCAATTGTGCCATTCCAACTCTTGTAATTAGCATAAAAACTTTTAAAATTAGATGAATTTTAATATTTGTACGACAAATAATGTTAACACCAAAAAATAGACTTGCAACACAAAATTAATTGAACAACGAAAATGGTGTTTTCATCACCGCCAACAAATCCTGCTAGTAATAAAAGCAGCTTTCAATAATTTTATACCTTTTAATGTTTCGAGTAGAAAATTCACCTCATACATTTTTTTTATGAATAATGTTATTCACGTAGAATCTGGATGAACTTTTATCTATGTGGTAACGATGTCTTTGCTATATTATCCAATGAAGTTGAATAATGCAATTTGTCATAGCTCAGGACAATCATCAATTATGTGACGATACAATGACACGTTCAATTAAATATAGGGATATAGAACTTATGTTATTGTACCTAATAATTCAAAGTCATCTAAACAAGATATTAAAATTTTAATACAACTGTGAATTGTTTTAAAAATTATGTCTCATAAGTAATGAAAATATTCCTCTCCAATGCATGTCGACACGAGCCTATCTTTTTAAAGTAGACACGATTTTACTACATTGTACTTGTAAGCTAAAGATAGTTTAAAATGACGTCGTGTCATTATGACCCCTATGGCCATCAACACATTTAATGAAGATGAAAAATTTCGTAAAACCCAACAAGAAAGATGCAACGGTCGAAACATGTACGGAGACTTTCATTTAAGACGAAACATATCTTACTTTAATATTTTATGTTTATAATTATAATTATTTTAACAAATCATTAACCTCATTCATTGCTGAGGTAAGAGTCCTGAACAAAGTACCGTTAATAAGTAAAAGAAAGTTAAGATGATGTCATCTCATTCTGTATCGTCATTATATTATATTATTAAGAAGAATGAGATGTGAAATTAAAGATTGGATTGACTGTGGATTACGTTTAATTATGGAATCGTCTTTTTCGGATTTCATTTACAAAATTTGTGTTTTGTAATAGTGTATTCTATTATATACTTGGTAAGTAAATAATTATCCTTCCCCTATATATTTCTTCCTCCTCCAAGCCAATTCACTCACGAGTCACTACATTCTCCGTCTGTAGACGAAGAAAGAGGTGGGAGGATGAAGGAAATGTGAGTTAGGATATGCCTGGCTCCCTGTATGCCCCACGACGAAATCACTCACGATGATGGAGTGGCTGAGTCGGGTGGCGTACCAGGAGTCAAGCATACCAAAATCCATCCACCATTCCATCTCCTTCAACCATTTTTTATGGTCATGCACGGAATTTCATATATTATTTTGCTTCAAAGATTTGTACATTACATTGTTGTTTTGATGAATTCTTTGGGTACATTACATTACGGGTTGGAGCAACCTCCCCCGCCCCGCCAAACAATTCCCCGCCTCGTTACCCGTTTAAGGCGGGGCGGGGGGCGAGACTCGCCCCGTTTACCACTCCCATTTAATTTCTATTTTTATTTTTTTTAAAGTTTTTGATGATTTATTTTTATTTCTCCCATTCATTAGATTTAGACAAATAATTTTAGTTGTCATTTTCTAGTAGGAGTAATGAAAATTGTCATTTAAAGTATTGAAGTTAAAAAAAAAATTAAAAAAATTAAACGGGGCGGGGCGCCCGTTACCCGTCCCGTCCCCTCCCCGAAACCGCCTCGCATACCCGATTAAGCGGGTTATCCAAGCTCCGCCCTAAGTATCATGTTTTTTTGTCATCCTGGTTAGGCAAGCTTTTTTTATTTAAAATAATCAATAAAAAAGCTAAAATAAAATAAGAAGGATGAGTATAACCGTTTCAAGAATGGGAAAAAATTCCTTCCCGCTAAGCTTAACTGCCTAGAGAGAGAAGCTCTTTCTATCTCTCGCTATCAATTCCAAGAAACCATAGTTTTTTAAAGAAATTCAGCTGCAATTTCACCTTCTTCATCCCAAGAAATAATCTTTTCAGGCAAAACCCTTCTGGAATTTTACTTCGCAATTTCAAGAAATCCTTTTTATTAACAAGAATCGAATGGAAGATACCCCAAAACTTCAAACCCATATAGAAATCAAGCCCCTTCAGCTCCAAAAACCAAGAACCTCAGTTGAACTCACTGCAGAAGAACTTCTCAAAGAACAGAAGCTACCCTTCCCATTCTTCAGGCCATTATCTCAGAGAAAGGAGAATACATGGGTCATTTCTGTTTTTGTGATTCTTCACTTGATAGCTTTTGCTGCCACAATGATTATCAATGACTGTTGGAGCAATTCCCATGGACAGTGTGCGCTCAAACCCCTCGGGAGATTCTCCTTTCAGCCTCTCTCTGAGAACCCGCTGCTTGGTCCCTCTGCCTCTGCGTAAATCATTTTCTGCTTTTTCTTGGATATGGATTTTGATTTTCTTGAATCAATATGTTATCAGATGTGTTAATTTTGAGTTTCTTGAATCTATATGTTAATTATGAGTTTCTTGAATAAATCTACTTTGAGTTTCCCTAGTCAGCTTGTTATTAATGGACTAGTTCAGGTTTATGTATCAATTTGTTATTGATTGGATAACTTCGATCTTTTAAATGGGTTGATTATTATGTTTTCACCCTCTGTAAACATGCACGTCGTTTTAATTTTTGAAATTGTGAGAATGTCGTTATCTGTGTTTGGGCAAGGAAAACAAGTACAATTGTGTGTATATTTTTTATTATATGAAAAGAAAGGACGATTTTGTTGATTTCTTTATTTTTACTAAGGATTTCTTTCGGCAATTTGGGTATTTTTGGGTAAACTGCTGAATCTAGAAGTTTTGTCTAGTATTTTCTTTTCTTAGTTTCTATTGACAAGGATTTGTAGGATATTTATTATTTCTCAAGAAAATGTTCATGGACGTTTTCAATTGATTGCTATGAGGAACAAGTTATTATCCATGAATTTTGAATATGATGAAGTAGTTGAACCTCTCCAGTTGAATTTGAACTGCTGGTTGGTTGATTAGTTATAGTGAATCTTACTCCTGTGATGCTAAGGATTTTGACATAAAACTGTTTCATTTGGAAATCGTGAGTTGTGTTTTTCTCGATTAACAGAATTATGATTGCTTGGCTAATAACAGTAGTCTTATAACTTAATGAAGCTTTGCGGTTCACATTTTGGTCTGAATGCTAAAACTAGTTTCATTTGGACGATGCTTTTGAACTTCTACCACTGTAACTGCAACTTCTCCTTCAAAACCTACTTTGATTTTACACTCAAAAGTGATTGGCATCCCTTTATCTGTATCCCCAACAAAATTTTGCATAATTCCATTTTTTCCTTCTATTTGTCCAATCTGTTATAGTTGAAGAACCGGAAAACTCTCAGCTTCGTGCCGCTTCTTCAAGTAAAAAGTACATAATTTACTTACAAGAACTAGATGTGTGTCAGATGTAAATGATTTTGTTCGGCTGAATTTCCACTTACTAAATACAACTAGGCTTGGGAGTCCTAATTTAAGATGAATAAATGTGGTATCTAGTCATTGATCATTCTTCTGCTACTGCAGGCTTGATGAAATGGGGGCTTTACGGCTGAGATATTTGGCAACAGATCAGGATTTTTGGCGTGTTTTCACAAGCCCATGCTTGCATGGAGGGGTTTTCCACCTTATTATCAATCTCTCTTGTGTAATATTTGTTGGAATTCACCTAGAGCAAGAGTTTGGACCATGTAAATTTTTCTGTCCTTACTTCAGTATCCTAAATTGAGAAAATTCGTAACTAAATTTTGAATTTCTTCCCATTAGTGAGTTATCTTATTGTTCCTTTTCAACTTTTTTCCTGTGCAGTAAGGACGGGGGTCATCTACATAATTTCAGCTCTTACCGGAAGTTTGGTAGCCGCTCTGTTTCTTCAAGATAGGCCATCAGTTTCTTCCTCTAGTGCATTATTTGGATTGCTTGGAGCAATGCTATCCGGGCTTATCATGAATTGGAAATTTTACTCCAAAAAGGTCCTCGATATTTCTGTATTAGGGGCCCTTTCCTTGCTTTTATCTTCAATGGGACTGATAGTTCATCTTACATTTGATTGCAGTTTGCTACTCTTCTGGCTTTTATCGTGATCTTGATGCTAAATTTCGTCATTGGCCTGATGCCATACGTCAACAATTTTTCAAACATAGGAGGATTCATCTCGGGTTTGTTTCTTGGTTTTTTGCTCTTATTCAAGCCTCAACTGGGGAAAATTTATCAAAACAAAGGCGGTTTATTCGAATATGATATCAAGCGTTCTGTCAAACTTAAGCAGAAGTTAGACAGACCAGTCTTGAGGAGTATTTCTCTTGTCATATTCAGTCTTCTGTAAGTTTGTGTTCTTTACCTATTATTAGTTCATTTCATTGGCCTTGCATGAAATCTCAAAGATGTGACATCTCTTCATTATGCAGACTTGCAGGAGTTATTGTGGCAGTAGTTCAAGGCATAAATGTGAACAAATATTGTACCTGGTGCCAATTTATTGACTGTGTTCCCTTCAAATGGTGGAGCTGCAAAAGCGAAACGACACATTGTGAGGTATAGCAGAAACAAACTTCACAAATAAACATGCCTCTTGAAAAAAAGAAATTTAAAAGAAATTGTGGAAAATAATTAAAAAATGTTCCAAAATCAATGAATTGGATGGAGCTAACTCTACTTGTTTGGTTGCAGACAATGGCAAACTCAGAGCATTTGACGTTGACTTGTTCCGGCAATGGCAAGTTCAGAGTATTTCCTTTCGTCAGTCTCTCACAAGAAAGGATTCAGGACCTCTGCAGTCTTATATGTTCTTAAAAGATTGTGTACCATTAAATTCTCATACTCTTGTGGTGCTTTTGGTGTAATGTGTATTGGATAGGATAGGATTAAAGAAGATAGAGAACTTCGTCTGCTGTAACGTGCAATATTGTGTATCAAGAATGCCTTTTCGTCTAATCATATTTCTTTTTACGTATTAGAACGAATAAATGTTGTCTTTGCCTCGGAATTCTTATTCTCTTTCGTCTAATGATCCTCTTTTACATGCCTGGCTTTTCTCTTGACTCCATACTGTGGAATGAAAATTATCTTTGCTGGAATATAGAAAGGAAAAACGAGTTCTAATATTCCTCAAGCTAAAAGAATAAAACTGATTTCGGGTCAGGAAAGAACTGTCAAAGAAATGCTTCTTCTTTTCCATTTTCAGGTGCCAAGGTAGTCTGGAGGAAATTCCAACAATACTCCCCTATTTTCATGTAATAGGCTAGTAGCAGTATAGGATGCGAAAATTTTGGGAATATGCTATATTACAATTCATATAGTATAAACTTTCTTGAAAGAACATGTAGAAATCTTAGTTTTATGATCCCTTCTGTATCGAGGAATCCAAGAAAAACTAAACAGTTGTAACCAAGGCAGGCATGTGAGTGAAGAGTGTAATTTTGACAGCTTAATTCATTGAAATTGTGTAAATGAGTTTACTGGAATTTAATTTTTAGCACGTGAACCTTAAAGCTATTTTGTTAGTAGCATATCTTGGTTTTTAGTGGACAATTCATCTTTAATCTTTAATCGATGTATAGTTAATCTCAGATGCCCCCAAACTGCCATCCTAAGCAGGCGGTGGGATATTAGGGGAAACTAGAGAGGAAGTGGTGGGGAATAGGGTACTAGCTGGGGATTTCTATTATGCCCCTATTTGTCATTCATTTTCTCAAACATTGTTTACTACAGTAAACAATTTCAACCACGTATTTACTCAATAATTCTACACACAAACCACTAAAATTAATTTACTTTTCAACCACACATTCTCCAAAAAATACTATTCAAAATTCTATTTCTTCTCCTAAAATGGGAGACAAACAAGCCCAATATTTCATTAGGGGACAGTGACCTGAAAATGGTATATAATAACTGCCGACTGAAATGCATCAAGACAGCCTACAAAAGTTCATGGATTTTCAGAATTTTATTCCCGCATATTGGAATTATCGTTCTTAAGCTCACTGTTCTAGAACTTCGAGCCAATTCATTGGAATTATCGTGACCTGATAACTTCCTTCCATGCATGTTTGGTTAGATTATACAGTATCTAATGTTTGAGCCCCATTTTGTGTAAAAAATGAGCTTTGTAACTGTTATTTTTTGAAGAATGCGTGGTTGAAAAGTAGAGAAATATTTTGAATTTACGTGCCAATTATTTTATTGAGAATATGTGTGGTTGAAATGAGTTTAAGAAAAAATAAACTTTTAAAAAATGAAGCTCAAACAAGAGCATAATGAACAAGAGTTCAAGTCATTTTTCATTTTGAGTATGTTTTGTACTATTCAGTTCACCCTACTAAACACGAATGTCAATATCGCCCCGCATTGTCCATTCATGCTAATAGATTATATATTGCACAGGGTCTTAGCTTTCTTTTTTTCTTTAGTATCATCCAATGTTGTTTGATCCTCCGTATCGATCAAACATGTGTATGTGTGTATATATATATATATAACCCAATATTCTCATCCTTAAACTTCATTGTTCCTTGCGTTGTGAAATGGACATGGCAAAAATAATTCATCAAACACTATTTTTCCTACTCTTGTTTTCGACTGGAGGGACAATTTCTGATGCAAATCATGAAGAATTTGTTCAGTGCATGTCCAGTTATTCTTCAGGCTACCTTAAAACCTTCAAATATTTGCATACTCCTAGCACCCCATCATATTCATCACTCTTGCAATCTGTTGAACAAAATCCCAGGTGGTTGAATTCAACATCTCCTAAACCTATGTTCATCATTACACCATACAGTGCTACTGAAATCCAAGCTGCAATTATTTGTAGTAAAAAACATGGTTTGCAAATCAGAATCAAGAGTGGGGGACATGACTACGAAGGCCTATCGTTCCGCTGTAGAACCCCGTTTGTCATAGTCGATCTTGTCAATCTTCGATCTATTAGCGTAGATTTGGAAGACGAAACAGCATGGATTCAGTCCGGGGCAACACTTGGTGAGCTTTATTATAGCATTGCAAAAAAAAGTAGCGTTCATGGATTCCCAGCAGGACTATGTCCGAGTGTAGGCATTGGTGGGCACTTCAGTGGAGGAGGATTTGGCACTATGCTTAGAAAGCATGGCCTTGCTGCAGATAACATCATTGATGCTTACTTGATCGATGTGCAGGGAACTATCCTTGATCGAAAAACAATGGGTGAAGATTTGTTCTGGGCAATCAGAGGAGGTGGTGGAGCAAGTTTTGGTGTCATTGTTGCCTGGAAAATCAAGCTGGTTCGCGTACCCCTGGTGGTGACCGTTTTCACCATCCAAAAGCAGCTAGATCAAGAAGGCACAAAACTTGTTCACAAATGGCAACACATTGCAAATAAGCTGCCAGAAGATCTGTTCATCAGGATTGTTATTCAAGACTCAGGTGTAGACGGGAAATCCAAACAGAATACAGTCGAAGCATTGTTTAATTCGCTGTTTCTGGGACAAGGAAATGATCTCGTTCCTCTGATGGGCAAGAGATTTCCCGAGCTAGGTCTGCAAGCAAAAGATTGTATTGAGATGAGTTGGATACAATCCGTCCTATATTTCACAGGATATCAAAAAGAACAGCCATTGGAAGTCTTGTTGGATAGAACAGTACAATACAAGAGCTATTTCAAGGCAAAATCAGATTATGTTGAGAAACCAATAACAGAAACTGCATTGAAGGGGATTTGGGAGAGATTTCTTGAAGAAAAATTAGTCTTCATGATCATGGATCCTTATGGGGGGAAAATGGGTATAATTCCCAAGACTGAGCTCCCTTTCCCCCACAGAAAAGGAAATTTGTACAACATACAGTACTTAGTGAAATGGACCGTCGATGGGGACTCTGCATCAGAAAAACATGTGGACTGGATCAGGATGCTGTACAAATATATGGAACCATATGTTTCTCAATCTCCTCGGGCAGCCTACATCAATTATAGGGATCTCGACTTGGGGATCAATAAGCAAGGTAATGTTAAACCACCTCTTTTAAAAGCTTAAGCTATTAAGGAGGCGACAACTTTATTTATTTAAATTTTTGTGTTTCAGCAGGTAATACAAGCTATTCACGAGCTATGATTTGGGGTAGAAAATATTTCAAGGGGAACTTCAAGAAATTGGCAAGAGTGAAGACTCGGGTTGATCCAGAGAACTTCTTCAGAAATGAACAGAGTATTCCCCTGCTTGTACATTAAGAAGAAGCCAAACAATGCAACAAGTGCGGTGGACTTCATACTAGTGGCTGCAGAGCATCGAGGCACTTCTTTGACAGTGTCCGTGTGCCCAGAACTTGTCTACGTAAACGCACATTCTATATATATATATATATATATATTTTTTTTATCGGGGTAAATAAATGTGCATAAATAAAAAATTGAGCACAACTACTTCGGGCTTACAAAACAACCATTACAAAAAATTTAATGACCCAAAGCAAGAGACTCAAAATGAATCAAACGTTACAACTTTGTTAAATCGAGAACATGAAGTGTCGAATCCCATTGCCAGTTTCTTGAAGAAATATGCACGGTCAGCACTAAGTTCCCCTTCTTTTTATCTAGGGATAGCAAAAAAATCCGCTCAACCCGATACCTGTGGGGCCCCGGGGCGGGAATTACCAGCCTAACCGGGTAAACGGGATAGGGACAGGGTGAAGGTCATTATCTCGAAGTGGGTATGGGGCGGGTATGGGAAATATAGTCCCCGCCCCGTTACCCGCCCCGTTTAAAGTTAATTTCAAATTTAAGTATTTTATTGAAGAAAAATAATAAATTTATCATCATTTTTAAAGAGAATATAAGTTGTTTTTAACAAATTAATAAAAAAGTAATAATATNGGTCCCCACCCCGAATGAGGCGGTGATTACCTACCTAATCGGGTAAACGGGGTGGGAACGGGACGAGGGTCATTACCCCAAAAGGGGTATGGGGCGGGTATGAGAAATATAGTTCCCGTCCCACTACCCGACCCATTTAAAGTTAATTTCACATTTTAGTTTTTTATCGAAAAAAATAATAAATTTATCATCATTTTTAAAGAGAACAAAAGTTGTTTTTAACAAATTAGTAAAAAAGTAATAATATTTATTAACTAAAGACATAAAAAAATAAAATAAATGAAAAATAAATGGGGCGATAAATGGGGCAAGAGACTTGCCCCTCCCCGCCCCGAACCGAACTAAACCTGCCGTGTCCCGTTTTAATCGGGTAACCTTTGCAGAAATTCGAGCAGCATTATGTGAAGAGAAAGCTTTAAATTCCTTACCTTATACATGAGCAGCACCATTTGTGGTTTTCGCAGAACAAAATCAGTTGAGGTATTGATATCACTTGCTTGAACTTCATCTCTATGCTTGGTGATAAGTGCGTTTTACACACTTATTAAGGGTGTGTTTGATGGATATTATTTTGGAAGAATGTATTTTGGAATAGTAGATTGATGGAGAATGTGTGGTTGAAAAAGAAGAAAAAGTTATTGATGTGATGTAAAATATTATTTTATTGAAAAATGTGTGATTGAAAATGAGTAGAAGAATGGGAATGAGATTATTAATGTGCGTCAAACAGGGCTTAAGCCACAAAACATAAAATAATTGTTGGCAAATATATTGGAATGTGGCTTGATTATATATAAATTATATTTTGTAGGATAACACCGAACATGGTGGAATTTATGAAAAATGAGCGAAAAAGGACTAAAATAAAAGAAAATAAAANTGAGTAGAAGAATGGGAATGAGATTATTAATGTGCGTCAAACAGGGCTTAAGCCACAAAACATAAAATAATTGTTGGCAAATATATTGGAATGTGGCTTGATTATATATAAATTATATTTTGTAGGATAACACCGAACATGGTGGAATTTATGAAAAATGAGCGAAAAAGGACTAAAATAAAAGAAAATAAAAGTAAGAAAACTCCAGTCACTCTTTAACTGCAAAAGTTGTCATGGGATAAGTTACAGCTTAGAATTATATAAAGACCAAAGCAAAATGTACAAAAAGATGATAAAGAATAGACATAAGCTAGCAATGCATGCAGCATGTAGCCAAGTTCATTCTGTTCTGCACTATAAGACCAACCCCATCTTTGCTAGCCAGTCTCCAGCAAGCACCCGAGCAAATTTGCCTCTTTACCTTCTACTAAATCAGCTAGTTTTCTTGGAAGAATGTGGAGGAAGTGTTCCAAAAACCCTGTCCCAAAATGTTGATGTGATTCCGAATCCCTTGTTCTGAATTCTAAAGTGGTGATTCATGTGGTATCTCTACATTTGAAAAAATCGAAAAATTCATCAGGCACTAAAAGATTATCAACTATACTTAACCCTTAAAAAGGAGTTAGTGCTTATTCTCTCATTGTAGTTGTATAAACAGTCCCCAAAAACAGAAACCATCCAAATCTCTAAAATGAAAGCTTATGCACCAGCTTGCAACTTTAGATTTACAGTGTAATTTTTCCCGACAGAAATGAAGTTCTTTTTCAAACTAGTTATACCTTGAGATCATGAGATACTCCTTTCAATGGCTTCCCATGGTGTAAGTAGTAATGAGTGCAATCATACAAGACATAACCCAACAAGCCACCTCCAAATACAGCAGGCGCATAAGATGCAGGTGCTAAAAACTTAATCAGATTCCAAAACTGACATTACAGAAGTAGAATATGAGGAAACAGAAAAAGCAATGAACCGAGGATAACAGTATCGAAAGAAGACTGCACATACTGGCACGAGTAGAATTAAAGTTGCAGCAGGAGGGAAAACGAGTCGGAGGCCATCCATAGGATGCTTGTGATGGCAGCCATGGATAAGGTAGTGAAGCGTGTTCGCCCTGCATGTAATTT
>CAIGRO010007456.1:0-13633 GCA_903798355.1 Fraxinus baroniana
TTCGCTTTAGGATATCGTACTGTCATAAGACTCGATCAGTCAATAAATTTTCTGCACTTTACAGTATTGCAGCTAATAAATTTTCTAACACCACAAACATTTTCTTGTCCACTACAAAAATTCGAAAAGCATTCGATGATAAAATGTCTTCTTCCACAATATATATGAACGATAGAGTACTATTTCAACTTTTTCCTTCAGTTATAATCCTACCTAAAATACATGCACGCATGGCCCACTCTCCATAGAGAGAGATTTTTATTTTTATTTTTTCATTCTCAAATTAAAAAGATATTTTCTAAAAAATAATGAGTGGTGAATAGATGTATAGTAATTGTTGATTCTACGAAATGTGTGATTAAGCCCATGTTTGAGTCAAATTTTTGTAGAATGCGAATGAAAAATATAATCGTTATTGGGGCCCACAAAAGATTTAGAAATTTTGAATTTAAATGGTGATGTGATGGATAACGATCATATTTTTTATTTTAAAAAGATAATAATGCGGGTCAAACAAGACCTAAAACTAGATTTTGACGGTGAAAAGTAACTTTTCAGTAAAAAGACTATTTTAACACAACGGTGCATGAAGGAGAGTTGTCTGTGTGCTCAATTTTTCCTTACAAAAAAATAATCATGTTAAAATGTTGTGAACCTATAATTTTTGACGGTCACCCTTAAAGCCTCTATGTTAGATCGGCTTGACACTAATGGCAGGCTAACTTCTATTTCAAATGTAAAATAACTAAGAGCCTGTTTAGTTTGGATTTTACAATTCTACAGTAAATCAATTCTCATTTTTCAACCACACATTCTTCAATAAAATAATATTTTACATCACATCAATACTTTTTTCTTCTTTTTCAACCACACATTTCCCATCATATCACTATTCAAAATCAATTCTTCCTCCAAAAAATNAATTCTACAATAAATCAATTCTCATTTTTCAACCACACATTCTTCAATAAAATAATATTTTACATCACATCAATACTTTTTTCTTCTTTTTCAACCACACATTTCCCATCATATCACTATTCAAAATCAATTCTTCATCCAAAAAATCTAAACCAAACAAGCTCTAAGTTGTATGCAATCCATGTCCCTTTAGGGATGATAAAATAGTTTGTCGGCTCGGGTGACTCTGCTTGGCTCGAAAAAAGTCTAAGCCAGCCAGCTCATGGCTCGATGGGGCCGAACCCATTTTGAGGTGTCGCTCGAGCCGGCCCGACCGTGAGCCTAAAAAATAAAATTAAAAAAAAAAACTTGATTGCCAATTTTTTATTTTAATTTTAGCTGTAATTTTTTTTATATATTAATATTTAGTTATTATTTGAAATTCGTATAAATTATACAATTTTTTTTTTTTTTAAAAAGAGCCGGCTCGGGTCGAGCCTAAATTTTTTGGCTGAGTTTTTGCTCAGCTCGGCTCGGACAAAAAAAAGTTCGAAGTATTTTTACTGGAATCGAGACCAAGCAAAAAGTTTCGACTCGTGGCTCGGCTCGACTTGTTGACACCTCTATGTCCTCTTATATCTTTTCAATGACCTTGTCTTCGCCCGTGTAGCTACTACGTTAATTTACCAAATTCGAGTCTATTTTATCATCTTTTCAATAAATAAATATATTTCGATAAAAAACCAGTGCAAAAAGTCTTCTACATTGTCTCTCAAGTGGCTATTAATTTTAGCATGATGACTCTTAGGCCCCCATTTAATTGCAACGAATTCCATGAAAAATATCACATTCGAGGGAAACAAATTCCACTGTGACCGTTTGATTGCGACGTCGAAATGAAAACCGAATTATAAGGTACAACCATTTTAAATTGCATTTTTTTTCATGGAAAACGAATTCCTATAGGTTTGATGAGTTTTTTTTTTTTTTTCCCAACTAATAAGAAATTAGAATTCATTTCCACTTTTACCTATCAAACGGACCCAAAGTAACTCAAGTATTCAACATCATATTTTTTACTTGTACATTGTCCCAATTTGCAAATTAATTCAATTCCGCACTAGATTTTCCTCCATAGTATACTCTCTAAATACATTTATCTCAAATTAAAATTTTTACCTTCACTCTTCATGTTATCTTAAACATGACATAAATGGATAATTGTAAATTATGGAAAGTTAATAAAATTTACTTCTTTGAAAACGTAAGTTTAGATATACTTTTTTTAAATAAAGTTTTGTAAGATGAAAAGATAATTTTAAAAATTATGTTTATAAAATAAGTAAATCAAAAAATAAACTTAACTTACTTTTTAGCAGAATCAAACACGCTCCAATCAATGTTATCGAAAATAGGAACATATGAAAAAGAGAAATGGATTCTAAAAGTAAAAATATGTTAGTTAAAAGGAATCGATTCACTTAAAAATTGAGTAAGAAGAAGCGATTTTGCCAATGGATCGAATTTTAAAACACAAGCTCTAACTAAGATAATATTAGAAGAAGATAATATTTTCCTTTCTTGTCCGTATTCTAAATTTCTAATCCTTTCCCAAGAAATTTGCAAGAAAGGTATTGGAAAGAAAGGAATACAAGCATCCCAATTCTTCTCGCTCTTTGATAAACGAAGAATTCCAAAGCCAGATATTAATTTGCCGATAGGAACCCCAAAATACAGGGGCCCCCATATATTGACAAAATCCCATGTCTCTTCCTATGTAAGTTATTCTCTCTCTCAAATTTCTTTGTAAAGTGTGGCCCCAGCAGATCCAAATGCCTTCATTTCTTTAAGACTCCTTTCATGGCCTTTTCCTTTTCCAAAACACGCACTTAAATCCCATATATGATTCTTCTGTGTTAGATTGCCAGCTTTATCAATGTCTGAGCCACTTTGTTGAGTTGCTTTTTGGGGCTTTCTCTGAATTTTTCTTGTGGGTTTTTTATGGTTGTGTTTTTGAACTCTCAGTTCTTGTACATCAATGTAATGAGTTGGGGTGGATTAGTTGATTCCGTACTGGGTACTTGAAGCAGAGGATTTTGAGTGAGGTTTTGGCTCTGCCTCAGGTAAAATTCTCTACATTTCTTCACTTTTGGAGATAAATAGTTCATGGGTTTTGATTTGTTGTTCTCCATTTTCTCATCTTGAACATTTGTCCTTTCTATCTGTGTGTAAGTTTATCTGAGATCTTCTTTTTTTCTCCTCTCATTTTTTCCTTTTGGTCAAGAGCTTGAGATGGGTTGTTGAGCTGATGCTTTTAATGATTTGATCCGTGCATTATGATGAAAACCTTTATTTTGATGGTAATAAATTTTGACATTTGTACACAAAATATATTTATTTTTTAATTTTGCAGGATAGTGTTCATCATTTTCTTCTCCTCCTATCTGAATCTGATTTCAAATATGGGTTCTTGCTTAATGCCAAGAAAAAGGAATATTATAGCAATTATTTTCTGATTTTATTATAATTATTTTTACTTATCCTGCAAAAGGTTCGGTTTGGCCAGCACAGATTCTGTGGGTAGGATACAGTTATAGGTATTTTTAAATAACAAAGATAATACTCTGTAGAATTTTCTTGTATCTGAAGTTTTGGAGGATTATTTTTATATGATTTCCCCTAAACTTTCATATATCTACCATTTCTTGCGGTTTTTGTTGAATTAAATTCACTTGGGATTCTTGTTTCCTGCTAATTCGGATGCATTGTTTTTCTTGGCAAAATATTTCTATATTTTCTTTGCTAATTTTTTTTTTCCAAAACAGAAGTTGACTTCTCTGGACTAAATACGTTCTGCTAAATATGCTTTGCTCCAAATGCATCGGTTCGGGCTATGTGCTTGTTTAGTGTTTGATCTGTTTGGTGTTTTTGTTTTTAATCATTTTCTCTGTTTTCCTCTATTTGTTCCTCCATGTGATGGTAGATATGCATATTAAACTCCATCTGCTTATAGATTGCTTGATTGGTTTCCTCCTGTATGTGTTTTTCAGTTATCATCTGTGGTGTTTTCGTCTATTTTATTCAATTCAGAGTTGAAGTCTTTAATCTGCATAATTTCATTGTCGTTATTATTTTTTACTAAGATTATAGCAAACCTTAAATTCACTCTAAATTACTCATGGAAGTAACCAGAAGTTGAATAAAAGCAAAAAAGAAGAAGGAAATGAGAATGACAAAAGTCATCCCTCCTCAAGAATAGGTTGTCAAAAGTCTATGGTCAATAAAATTGTCTCTTATCGGTAGTTTAGTTGCATTGAAATGAATGGATCAATGTTGACCGATTATATGGCTTAGAATTCTTACGATGTAGATCTTCCTGTCATGTTCACAGAGCACAAAAGAAAGATGCACTGTATTTTACAGAGATTTAGAGGCTGTTTGAGCCCCATTGTTTGTTCAAAATGCATTTTGAAATAGTATTTTGTTGGAGAATGTGTGGTTAAACAATAAGGAAAATTTTGGATTTATGTGTAATATTATTTTATTGAAAAATACGTGGTTGGAAATAAGAAAGTGAAAAATGTATTTTGGAAATAATGGGTAACAAACAAGGGCTTACTTTCTCAGCCAGTGCAATTTCAGTGTCTTCTAAACGCCGACTGTTAATGAAATGCTTCTCGAAGTACTTGGCTAAGTGAATGTGTGAAGTAATCGAATGTCTGAGTGCATTATCATGCATAAAATACTCAAACTTCCATCCCTTTGTTTCAGGTCACTTAAAAGAGGTTGAGCAAAAATGCAGTGTACAAGTTACGTCCCTGTATATTACTATGCGAGAAATCTTAATGCAGCTGCAAATGATTTTTCTTGGCCTGTATTTAATGGGAGAAGCTACAATATTTCATTGCCATCATGTAGTGTGGACCAATATTTAGGATATGATAAGGAGGTAATGAGACAGAAAATGCTTGAGCATGAAGCCACATTTAGACTTCAGGTATGTGCTATTTGAAACTTTTTAACGGTAATGAACACAATCACGTTATGGTACAGAAACTCTTCTATTTTTTTTCATTTATTTTTCTTTGCAGAGTTGCAACATATGTGATATTATTGACTTGATTCTCAAAGCAATACATATTAAACTTCTCATCTGCTACTGAATTGTGTAAACGTTTTCATTTTTTTTTTTACAAATCGTTGTTTCATATTTTGTTACCTAGTGAGTAGTGACTCAGACTTCTTTTACAATACAAATCAAAACAGAACATTTGAATGAGTATTCTCTCCCAGGTCCAGGAACTACATCGTCTATACAAAAGACAAAAGGAGTTGATGGACGAAATGCGGGGGAGAGAGATCTCCACGCAACATGTACAACTGCATACATCAGAATCATATCCGGATTTGTGTCAGGTCCAATCTGACACTACTCATCGGGTTTCACATACACCCAGCTGGCTATTTGGAAAATTTTCAGATAGTAAGTCGTATTCAGTAACTGCGGACAGCTTTCAAGAACCTCCTTTTGTTGCAGAAAAGAGCGTAAAAGGAGAAGCTCGCCCTTCCTTAACAAAAAACAGATCGACCGAACTGGAAAAACTGTCGTCCCAAAGTAAAAGATGTGACAAGAAGATTTTGGATCTTGAACTTCCAGCTGATGTGTACAATGACGATAAAGAAGTGGAGCAGTTTGAAGAGGGAAATATTAATGTAGCACCTGACATTCTGTCTTGTGTTCTCAAGAAATTTGACTCTGTTAAGCCCGCATATTCGTCTAGTTCTAATTTAAGTTGCACTAAAATTAATTGTTTGATTGACTTGAATGAACCTGTACAGCTTGAATCACTGAGTTCAAGTTCCACTTGTCCTTTTCTAAATGATACCGGCCACATGGAGATTGTGCGCCATGATCAGGATGTGAATTGCGATAAGGGCTCAGATGGTATAAATTATGCACGACTTATTGATCTAAATTCTATGCCCCTCAGTTTATCAGAGATGACAATTGCCCTGGAAAACACCAGGAATATGGAAGAGGAAACTAAACTTGAAAATTCTGATGGAAGAGCAAAATCAGATGATGATGAATTTTTGACATTTAACACTGGCATCGACTTGAACAGTGGTGTAACTGGGGATGAGCCTTCACCAGTAGTGCCAAATCGAAATGGTGGAAATGATGTGGAAATTGACTTGGAGTGTTCTTCACACAGAGAAATATCTGAGAACAGCCAACTGGAGACACCTCCCTTTCTGCCCAACCAGGATGGAGAACCATTCATCGAACTTGATAGGATTGCTGCAGAGGCTTTGATTTTGATTTCGTCATCTAGAGTTCAACAGCATTTGAAGTCCAGAAGTAGTGACCCACTAGACAATTCTAACAACCATCTATATTGGTTTGCTGGGATTGTTTCTTTCATGGGAAGTGAAGTGCTGCATGAGGTTGAGAAACACCAGAAAGGTTCTATCGACAATGATCAAACTGAGGTTTCAAGTGATGGCATTGATGATTACGAGTCAACGGCATTGAAGCTGCACCAAGGCCACGGTTTTTGTCTAGACGTTCAGAAAGAGAAAGAAACAGTTGATACTACATTGCCAGGTCGACCAAGCAGGGGAAGAGTACGGGGATCTAGGCAGCGCAAGGACTTTCAAGTAGAAGAGGACATTCAAATGAATGAAGAATTCCTCAAAACAGGTTCACGGAGGAGAAATGCAGTCAGGAAGACTTCTGCAAAACAAAAGAAACATTCCAATTTACGGCCTCCAAATCGTGTGAAGAAATCAGTGAGTTCCATTTTGGAACAGCCTGCTACTTGCAGTAAACAGGGCTTTTTGGAGAACTTGATGGGATGGGGGAAGATGAAGAAACGTCAAGGAGCCCGAGCTAGAAAAAACCATTATTAGTTTAGTTGTCTCATGTGGAATGAAGTTAGTTAAAGTTTTGTTAATTATAGGTAACTTATCATACTCTAGTAGAATGCTTTGTATTGTCTGGTTTGTGAAGGCATTTTGATCATGGACATTCTTGTACAGATGCAATTTACTTAATTCTAAAACTGGTGGATGAACATACTTTTGTTATCACAATTGCCCAGTTTGCACTTGAAAAAAGAAAATCTGGAATTAGGGATGAGAAGATCGCACAATTAAGTAATTAACAGCTGTGGTTGGCTATGGATTATGATGCATCAAGTATGTCGGTTAATACTGTATTTTGCTTATTTATAACAGTGCAGCATTTATTTAACCCTTGTTTGGTGGCCATTTTTTTATGCAAAAATATTGTTTTGAATAGTGAATTTTTGGAGAATGCGTGGTTAAAAAGTAGGAAAAAGTTCGTGTTTACTTGTAGAATATTTTATTGTTTGAATATGTGGTTGAAAATGAGTACGTAGAAAAAAAGAGTAACAAAAGAATGGGAGAGAAACAGGGGCTTATGTGAAGAAAGCAAGTTTATGTTAATAATAAATCTATGAATTAGTAATTTTGAGCACCAAACGACTCTCGAAGTGATTGTTCGTAGGGTCAGTCTTGACTATAGGCAGCATAGGCTGTTGTCCAAGGTCCGGCGGTGGCATGGGTGAGGGCTCTCAATAATATTTATGCTTTTAACAGTAGTATATATAAAAGACTCATATAAAGTTGCAAAGTACCCAATATCTCAAGGCCACTTCTGCTTCTGCTGTTTTGATTGGAGCATCGATTTATTGGAATGTAACGCCCAATGGGGGGATGCATTTGTAGCGAACTCTTCCTTTAAAGTTCTTTTCATTTTTCTTTGGCTATTTGTTTGTTATCTTATCTCTTGTCCATGTCTACTTTTGGTGGAATTTACTGTCAGATTAAGGTCGCATCCATTGGCTGGTATCCAACATTAATAATTATTCTTGAAAGTACATCTAATATTTCAGTCACAAGCTAATGGAAATGAGCCATGTTTGACATACATCAATGGGAATATACCTTCTTTGACTCAAGATTTTGCAATTACTAATAATAAAAACAATGAATTTGTATATAATAAATATAGAATTTGTGATCAAAACTAAAGAATTTCAGCCTTCACAGATGATTTCATTTTTCCTTTGCTCCATACTGAGCAAGATTCATAAAGCAAAGGTTAAGTACTTTCCAAAAAAGTTTATAGAAAGAATTGCAAAAACAATTTTAAACTCCATCACGATTCACGAAGTAGTGAGGAATTAAACTACTCGTTTTGGTATAGAAGTCGGCATGTGATCCTTCAAGGAACGAAAGCCTCAGGCTTGAGCTGAGTGAAGTGCGAGCTTTTATATGCCTCTTTAAGCATCTCTTCGTCTTCGTATGAATCCCGATAAGTTTCCAAGTTGACATCAGAGCTTTTTAAGGCTGAAAGACAGAGTTCTTTCCTCCATTCTTCCAAGTGTGGAAAACCAATGTAATCTGCATATTTATCACAATACTGCAAGAAAAATGGTGTCAAATTACAAACGATATGATTGAATTTCTTCGAACACGCCCCCACATGCAAGACATATTCATTTTTATCATAAAAGGTCTAATAGCTACACAATTTTCATAAATAGGTGACAACGAGACTTTAATTGATGACATCTATGCTCATGATACCATGTTATTCATTTGAAACTACTTGAGAAACAACACATTTATTCATTTGAATTTGGTCCTCGACAATTTTATCTCTATGAGAACAGCGTGTTGTGAGACGTAAACTACAAAAAACAAAATATAACGTGTGTATGTACATGATATCCATACATTAATTCATCCATCTAAAAGACATCATTCCTTGTAGGAAATAGTAAACTTGTACTCAAAAAACAATGAACACAACTTCATATTTAGGATGTGTTTAAGCCACATTATTTTGGAAGAATGTATTTTGGAATGGTAGATTGATGGAGAATGTGTGGTTGAAAAAGAAGGAAAAGTTATTGATGTGATGGAAAATATTATTTTATTGAAGAATGTGTGGTTGAAAATGAGTAGAAGAATGAAAATAAAAATTTTAATGTGTGCCATTAACATTGTGTATTAGAATGTGTTTGGTGCACATTAAAATGAGAGAATGCATTTTTTTGAAGTGATGTGATGAGGAATATGTGGTTGAAAAAGAAGGAAAAGTTATTGATGTGTTGGAAAATATTATTTTATTGAAGAATGTGTGGTTGAAAATGAGTAGAAGAATGAAAATAAAAATTTTAATGTGTGCCAAACATGGGGCTAAATCATTTAAATAGTAAAGAGGTATTTAAAATATATAATAATTTACCTCAAAATCTGCAAGATCATGAGTATTGTGCTTTGGAATGCCATCAACATCCCTTGAATGATAAAATTCCCCAATAGACTGCATCATTTCATCCCATGATGGCAATGTTATTTTCCCAGACAATAGTTGAGATATCCATTTTGCTTGGCATTCAAAGAAAGGAAACCCTATAAGCTACACAAAATTCACAACCAAAAATTACTAAAACGCCCCTAAATCGAACCCTTAAGGAAACTCGACTGATATACAAGTCATGAACTAATCGTATACATATTAGACCGAAATTTATGGCTCATGTTACACGTGCAAGTTTTTCGAGGTTATTTTCTTTGTAATTTGTAGAAAATGTAAGAAATTTAAAAACTTTACCTTTCTTGGGATGCCAATGAAGGAGAGAGAAGGGGCTAGTGAAGGAGGAAACAGTGTTTTGGAAAAAAGTATTCTGGAATAATAGATTGACAAAGAGTGTGTGGTTGAAAAGAAGAAAACGTTATTGATGTGATGGAAAATATCATTTTATTGAAAAATGTGTGGTTGAAAATGAATAGAATAATGAAAATAAAACTTTTAATGTGTACCAAACATGGGCTAAATCATTTAAATAGTAAAGAGATATTTAAAATATATAATAATTTACCTCAAAATCTGCAAGATCATGAGTATTGTGCTTTGGAATGCCAGCAACATCCCTTGAATGATAAAATTCCCCAATAGACTGCATCATTTCATCCCATGATGGCAATGTTGTTTTCCCAGACAATAGTTGAGATATCCATTTTGCTTGGCATTCAAAGAAAGGAAACCCTATAAGCTACACAAAATTTACAAACCAGAAATTACTAAAACGCCCCTAAATCGAACCCTTAAGGAAACTCGACTGATATACAAGTCATGAACTAGTCGTATACATATTAGACCGAAATTTATGGCTCGTGTTACACGTGCAAGTTTTTCGAGGTTATTTTCTTTGTAATTTGTAGAAAATGTAAGAAATTTAAAAACTTTACCTTTCTTGGGATGCCAATGAAGGAATCTCTTCCCCGATCACTTCCTCCTTATGTGTGTTCATAGAGGGGTCCCACCCTATCATCATCAACTGCTACAATTCCTTTGGTGTCAAGAAATGGAAATGAATATGAGTACCTGCATTTACCCACCTGTATTTGTTAATTATTGGTTTCATTAATAATACAATCTCAGCTCATCGAGACATTGACATACTAAATTGATTTACGGAAAATTCATAATTAATTCTATACATATTATTAAAATACAAGTGTCAAATCAGATTTTGATGTGGTCTGTGTCGGGCCACCCTTAACCTAACATGGCCTTTTTGGGAAAAGAAATTTTGGTAAAACGTATACATCGTAGGATCATTCATTCAAATCACAACATTTTAGACGTCGAGCCATTCAAAATGTAAAACATCAGCATTATATACTCACTTTGTTTCTCTCTCTCTTAACACCTTGGACGTCTAGATGTTGCATTTTGGACGGTCATGGTCCGATGTATCATGATTTAAATGAACTGTCCTACCACATGTATATATAAAATCGTGACATTGAAGTTTTTCTTTTTTTTCAACATACAATGCTAATTTATCTGATCTGGGACGACACACTAGAGGTTACGTGGTAGTAGTGCTCTTGACGTGGCAATTGCCCCGTACATTTGAGACCTCTATAGTGAAGTCGTGTCATTATCAACTCTAATCAAGCCATTTTTAAGATAAGATCTTATATCAGAAGGCCCTAATCCACATTATTTACCCCAAATTATGTAATTTCCTTACAACATATCAGTTTTATATTTTCTTTATAAATATTAATATATTTTCTTTAGTTTCCTTTTTCCCTTGAATAATAAACTTTATGAGAATAGCATTTTACCCTGTGCAGTATATAATAGTGTCTGCAATCAGCCATGAGCCATCTATGAACAAAACCATTCCATCTTCATGCAATGAATCAATCTGCAATATACATTATATTTTCACATTAAACATTTCCATTATTTCGAAAATCGGCAAAATAAATCGACAGATCTTTTTTTTTTTTCCGTTAAATGGATGAAAAATTATTTAAATTGACAAACCTGAGGATGAAGGTATAGTTTATCATAATTAGAGATTACTTTTGATAAGCCTTCTGAAATATTTAGAGACTTGGCACTTAGGTGAATCTCCTTTGCCACATCTACAAGCTCCATTGATATGTCCTGCCCACTTAAAGAACTTCCAACAACCACTACAACCTGTAAAAATAAGATTTTTTGAAATATTAAATGAAAATAATTTGAGATTTACATTAAGAGAGTGTTTGGTGTAGAGTAAAATCAGATTTTAAGTGAATTGTGATAGAAGTTTTTGAAACGTGTGGTTGAAAAAATATGAGAATTGTTTGACTTTGACTTAAATTAAAATCAGATTAAAATCCGGCCCAAACAGGCCCTAAAAGAACATGTAATTAAATATTTACACATATGAATGTATTAATTGTTTGATAAGGTGGATCATGCAATACTGGAACACTAATGAGGATGAAACCCCTAAAAAATTTGTTCGTTGTAGTATTTCGGATTCGAGTATCGTGCACTATTGACCAGCCATAACGTAGGTACTGGATCTAATTTTCCGCGAGAAGGTGAAAAATAGGATTGCTTGACAGAACTTGGATAAAGTTGTGAAATCTTATTGAAAGAGTATTGTTTCACCTCATTTCGAAATGGTTCTGGTACCCTGTAAATGTGGCTATGTATTTGCTTTCTTCTCCATGCATCCATTCCTAAGAAGATAAAACATGTTTTGATTAAAAAGAATTGCATATAATCTCTTAAAAATAATTTGTTGTGCTTAAAAGTCACTTTATAGATACTTTTCTTGAAAATGTAGTTCCGAGAAAAGTAACTTTTAAGCATATTGCGTACCTTCAATTTTAGGCAACCTCGGCTTAGAGTAGTGGCCGGTGGCCACGACCACCGCGTCGTAAACCTCCTCCACCACCTTCTCTGTAGTTTTCTCTTTACTTTTCACAACCCACCTCAAATCCTTACCCAAAGTAGGATAATCTAACATCTCCACATTCTCAACCATAACATTAAACCTTATCAATTCTCTCAATCCAAAACATTCACAAAAATCTTTTAAGTACAGAAGAAGCTCCTTATGGCCAGGGAATCTCCTCATATCCCTCCCTTTTTTCATTACAAATGGAAAATCAGTGAACCCCATAATTTCCCTAGGTGAAACTAATCTCAATGATGCATATATACTACTATGTACCTTCAAGAAATTATCCCTTCCTAAGGGCTCCTCATCCTCTACTTCGGGCTCATATAGCCATTGCCCTCCGACATCATGGTTTTGTTCAAAAACCACCACCTTATGGCCTTCCTTCCTCAACTCCCGGGCCGCCACGAGCCCTGATGGACCTCCACCGATCACACATACATTTTTCGACATGTTTATTGTATTGAAGACACCATGGCCGTGGATTTAATGATCTCTAAGTTTATATAGGTCGCAAGGGTGCATGGTACGGTTTTTTTTTTTATCTTCAAATGTTCGGCTTCAAGAGACTCACAGGAAAATATCATTATCATTTTTGTCAGTATATGTCTCTTTGACTTGTTGTTTTATTTCATGTATATGCGGTGGGATTATTCGTTCAAATCATTAACTCTTTTAATCTCGAGTCATTCAAAATACGATACTTCGACATCACATACCCACTTTGTTTATCTCTTACTAGTAACTTGGATGTCAAGATGTCACATTTTGGATGGCTCAAGGTCCAAGATGTCACGATTTAAATGGACAGTTTTAACCTGTGTACATATAAGATGGTTCGATTGATTTTTTCTCATTTTTGGACATGCTGAGATAATTTATGTGACATTGGACAACCCATTAGAGGTCACATGGTGGGTCGTGCTCTTGATGTGGCACACACACACATCCATCCGTTCATGTAAAGTTTCTATCTCTCCGACAAAAAGTAATTGCAGGGTGTGGTAGTTGCCGTTAGTTCGAGCTTATAAGTCCTTGAGTTGGTTCCTCCGAGATGATGTGAGAGGTTGACCACCACTAAGCTCTTTCTTCAAATTATGTGCAATAAGTAAATATTTCTGAATAAGATGGGGGTGAAACTTGAAACCATGATATTTTTATGATTTTATTTTATATTAAATCACTTTATCTAAAAATTTAAATTACACGAATAACGTTTTTAGCGATGGAGCTTTGGTCATCGTCAAATTTTCATTCGGTACCAAGGCCAAAATGATTACGTTTGAAACTTTCATTTTTAAAGTGATATGGCAGCCCTACTTATGGGGACGCTTATGAAATTATGTTTGTAATTTTAGGGCCAATAACGTGCATGGGTGCGACCCACCTAGACAAGTGTTTTCAGTTGATATGATCAAATTCAAAAGTCAAGAAGACAT
>CAIGRO010007458.1:0-16017 GCA_903798355.1 Fraxinus baroniana
AAATGGATTAGGGTTGGGGTGAATTATTATAATTTAATTTAATTTAAATATTCAATTGATACCTGATTTTTGAATATACAAATTTTGAGCCTGATTTTTAAAAAGCTATCTTTAAACCCCTGAATTTTTATAATTTCCCTTTACTTTACCCAAGTCCCAACCCACCTTGAGCCCACGTTTGATCTTCATTATTTTCAAAATATATTTCACTCTTATTTTTAACCACATTTTTTAATAAAATAATATTACACATAAATTTAAAACTTTTTCTTATTTTTTAGATATACATTTTCCATCAAAATACTATTTCAAAATGCATTTTTATCAAAAAATGTGGCTCAAACAGGGTCTGACTTCTCTCATTTTGACTTCTCATCTCAAGTCTTTAGACTTCATTTTTCTCTAGCCTCGGAGCCTCAAGTTTCTCTTTCCATCGATGAATCATTGAAAAACATTATACAAGTGTACAATGCAACCCTGAACACTCCTCCACTGGACTGCCCTTGCTAATCGCGCTCGAGATTGACTCTTAGTGTATGTATAGGTCAAAAATCTGATTTGTGAAATGTTAAAGTTGTTTTCTTATTTTTGAAATATGGTAAACTTAAAGTGGGATTAATGAATTTTTCCCCTATTTTTTTCTGTAAATGAATTACCCTACCTAACCCAGTCGGCCACTATCCTGAGGCCCATTCCCATATCTCCAATCCATAATCCATTTATTATAATTTACTTTACCCAAGTCCCAACCCACCTTGAGCCCTCGTTTGATCTTCATTATTTTCAAAATATATTTCTCTCATATGTTTAACCGCATTTTTAATAAAATAATATTACACGTAAATTTAAAACTTTTTCTTATTTTTTAGATGTACATTTTCTACCAAAATACTATTTCAAAATGCATTTTTTGATAAAAATGGGGCTCAAACAGGGTCTGACTTTTCTCCTTTTGACTTCTCATCTCAAGTCTATAGACTTCATTTTTCTCTAGCCTCCGAGCCTCAACTTTCTCTTTCCATCGATGAATCATTGAAAAACATTATACAAGTATACAATGCAACCCTGAACACTCCTCCACTGGACTGCCCTTGCTAATCGCGCTCGAGATTGACTCTTCCATAAAAAAGGTTGTGTAAAATATAAATATGTTAGTGAGTTGTGAAAATTTGAAAATGTTGACACTTGAAATGTATGTGGTTCTGACGGAGTGATTCCCAACTATCCTTGTCGGTTTGGATATGAATTTTTTGCAATTTGTTGAAATGGTGTATTCTGAATTTCTTTCTGACCAAGTGATAGTTTGATTGTATATATTGAGAATGATGTATTTAACAATATTGATAATGATGTAATTATTCGAAATTTTCAAATTATGAAAATGCATATGCTACAGTTGTAGTGGTGTATTGACTTATTTTCGTTAATGATATGTTATTTCGAAAAAAAAAATTGCATTTTCAATTTTGCCCCACAATACAAAACGTCTGGGTTCTCCCATAGCCGCCATCTCTACAGCTACCCCAACCACCGTTACCGTTCAAACCCCCATAATCTTCAGCATCGCCATCATAAAAGCCTCAAATTTTGGACTCGATCTGGAAAATCGAAAACGATTATTGATTTAAACCCCATAAAATGTAACTCTGCATTTGGATGCATTTCCCCTTAGAAGTTGGAAAAGCACAAGATTATTATTTTCCGAAGGGCTCTTTGGAAGATTTGGATTTCGGTGTTAAAAAATCAAAGCTTAATTCATTTACAGAGCAGAGCAAGGCAAGGAAAGGCGTGTTATTTAATTGCAATATAGGTCCTTAACCTTAATTCATTTTCATGTTTACGTTCCCAACAATTTTCATCTAATTATTATCGTTAACTTTTCATTTATTAACCACCCATCTTGTCCTTAATGACGATTTTCATGTGAACATTGTGTTAACATACTTCAGAATATGGACAATATGTTTTATTTACAATTTTGTATTTTTGGCTTACTTAAAATATGAGAAACAAACAAATCTTTTTACTCCCTCTTGATAAAATTTTTGGACAGAAACATCATCAAGACGAAACGCTATGGTAAAAAGTTGATAGATCTTGGATGCAATTAAAATGTAGTGCAATTGTCAAAATGGAGGGTCAACATATTTAACCTTTTAGCAATTGTATACGACACAACGATTAAGCACCTGTTTGATGGTAATTATTGTGTAAAAATTATGTTTTGAATAGTGATTTGGAGAAGGGTAATTATATTACCACTACAAATTTTAATTACTACACCACAAATTTCTTATTTACTTAAAAATCTTTAAGTAAAATTACATAATTAGGGTTTAATATATTTTTTAATTACATAAATTATTGTTACACCACAAATATAAAACCTAATTTCTTTCTTTCTTTTTCCTTAACATCTCATTGTTCATAGTTAGTCCGGCGACTTTTGCTTTCTTCCACGGATTCAAGATAATTTTCTTTTCTCAACCGTGTATCTCATCGCAATTGTGCATCGATTCTTACGCCAACAAATTATTTGCCTCCGGTTAGAATTCTCCAACATTGTTGGTATTTGTCAATTTCATTTTTTTTATTCATGTGAGCTGTAATATTTAATTTACGATCATCAGCGTCGAAGTAATTGAAGCAAAGTTCTTTATTTATTTATTTTTGTTTTTAAAGTACGAGAATGTTAAAGAAGTAATACATTATGTTTAGTACAGTGGAGAGCCAAGACTCTATATTTACGCCAATAAAACTGTAATTAATTATAATGGTTTTAGAAGCATCGTTATTAACTTATGCAATTGCAATTAGTTATACAGGTATACAACACTTATGTGAAATGCTGCCCAATAAACTTTGTGGCGAGATTATACACATAATGCCGTTCAATGTATCAAAACACCCACAAATGAAATAAAACAGATGAGTATTTCACTTTCCTTTTGCAGAGGTAAAGACACTGAAAATTCATTAGTTTCATGCATTGGGTTGATAGAAATGAAAGAATTATGATAGGTTCCCAGAAAAAAAAATTGAGCGGAAATGATGAGAAAAATGAGGGATAATGTTGAGATGATTAGTACACCACAATATTATTATTTTAAAAGTTTTTTTATTGGATTAGGGGTTTAATTGTACATTTATTGTGGTGTATTTATGAAAAATATATTTTAATTGTAGTGTGATTATAATGTGGTGCACTTTGTTAATTTTGTAGTGGTAATATAATTACCCTTTGGAGAAACCTCAAATGCTATCATGCATCACCAAAATAGGTGTGCATCATTTGGACAATTAAAAAAAATATAAATTTAACATTCTTCTTAATATTTACTCAATCTTGTCTAGTATACATGCCAAACAAGCCATAATTGTTCCTACTCGAATCAGAGATAGATCACACTGTCCATGTTCGCTATAAAGTGATAAACTTTTCATGATCTATATGGCAAAAAACTTGGCTAAGGACATGTTTGGCATGATTTTTGCTTTTAATTCATGAAGAAGAAATTTTGGAGAAAGTTACTTTAATTCTTGTCTGAAAACTAATTATTAATAGAACTTCCTATTCTGAAAATACTTTTATAGGAAATCACATTGAACCAACTTTATCTAAAAATTCTTCTAACTAGAAAAACATTTTCATAAAATTAGTCAAAACGGTTCCAATAGAAACTTTTGAATCTCAAAAGCTCCTTTTTGACTTTTCAAAAGCCATGCCAAACAAGCACTAAATTCAATTCATAGCCAAAAAATTAACCTTGAAAACCGCAATTTCCTTTATATTCTCACGTAGATAAATCAAACTTGCAAAAGCTAAATGTACACCAACTTTCTGAACTAGAGGAAAAGAACAGAAAAATATATGACCAAGAAAAAAAAATGACTGGAAATATAAATTACAGTTTCTTTAAATGATATTTACATTTATTCAATTTAAAATCTGAAAATAAGAACCCAAATTATAATTCGAAAATAATTATCTAACCTCATGTTTCATGTATTTAGATCCCGAGAAACATGACCTTGCCATCTGCATTTGAAAGCGGAGGAAATGGATTATCAGTACACCAAACTATTGTAAGCAAGAGCTCTAGTGACATTAGCCGAGCAAAGTTACGAAAACAAGCCACAGCATTCTATATTGATTCATTATACAACTTTACTTACTATAGATGCAAAGGCAATATCGATCTGATTATGACTCGTGAGCATATTTGGGATTCTAAAAGCAAGTCAAATTTACTTTTCTAGAAAACTTTTAAGCACAACCAAACAAGCTCTAGTTGTCTAATCAGGTACTTGTTGGGTCTAATACAGGCACAATATGTATTTATTTTACAAGATAGATAACGGTCAGCAGCTTTCTTACGAACCTCGAGAGCAAGAACCTTGCAAGTGGGCTCATATTGGCATTTGAATGAAGCTCCTTATTTTGCTGCTTTTTCTTGCTCTCAGTTTCCGCATTTGTAGCTGGCGTTTCAGTTTTTCCCTTTGCAAAGATACGGGATGCAAGCTCCTGCAGTTCCTTCAATGACGTTTCGTTTGAACTGCATATTTTAGTTCCAAGTCAGAAGTTCGTGCTATCTGCCATTTACTGTAACCTTACATTGAACAAAGGATAATTGAACTAAGATATAAATAGTACACCTTGACAGTCGCTGAAGCAACCCAGTGACAAGTAGTTCGGACGAACTGGGCTTGAAACGTTCCATATCCATTAAAGAATTTGCCGCTGTCTGGAACACTGACCCTCTTGAATCATCAGCAATGGCCTGCCATAATAAGTTAGAACATTAAAACCAAGTTAAATAATAAATTGCTGTGCATTTGGGACACCAGTTTATTGGTAAACTAGCATATTTTACTCGGTAAATTTTCATATCTCAATACAAACATAAACATAAAGTCAGAGGATGTATAGAAATTGGAGGAATCACAAGCTCCAAAAAGCTAAAATTTATCTTGGCCAACAAAATAATAAGACAATAAAAGATGCGGAAAACTAGTGTTTGAGGTCAAAATGTACGAGGGAGTTCTTCAAAGCTTGTTAGGGTATAAAGGCAAAAATAAAATAGCCATGAGCTCAGATCCAAAAATAAAGAGAATCCTAACTAGCAAAGGAATCACATTGATAACATTAAATTGAAAGGATGCAATAAGAATGGGGATTAAAAGGTAATATCAATGCCAGTAACAATTTTACTCAACCATAGAGATTTTTAAGATAATTGTAATGCATCTGTTCATTAAAAAATACTTTGAAAACCATTTACTTCAAGCAGGTCACTTTCCTTTTTGAAAATATAGTTGATTTTTTAGTTTTTTAATGTCCCTATTAATGTGTCTTATCAACAATATGCAAATGGATATGGGATAGAAAGTTTTATCTAAATTATTCCTATTTTAAACCATTAATTACATTTTCTTAATGTATTTGAAAAGAGCAATGCTATTCATCCCCACTGGGGTTACATCCCCAGTCTATATGGCGTTAATGTGGCATTAAATGATAGGTGAAATTAAATAAGTCATTTAATTTCACCTATCATTTCACCTATTATTTATGGCATTAAATGATAGGTGAAATTAAATAAGTCATTTAATTTCACCTATCATTTAACCTATTATTTACAACCACATAGACTGAGGATGCAACCCCACTGGGCTGCATAGCATTATTCGTTTGAAAATGAAAGCAAGCCTATCTTTATGGGACGGAGAAAGTATGTTATTCTATATCATGAATATAGGAACTTCTTGTACTGTATTATTTGGTCTACGTACCAGGAGTGATAACATTCGAGACTATGCAGAATTAAACGCGAAAGATCCTTTTTTGCTCTCTCTTTAGTCTAATGTCTCTTATCCCTAGGAGGTCTTGCTCCACTAGCAAGTTTTTTTCGGAAATTCTATTTATTTTGGTGTGGATTGCATGCAGGTATATATTCCTCAGTTTTTATAGGATGCCAGTATTTACAATTTAGTATGGAACTTCCATTTCAACTTCCTCGTAATTTAAATTATTCCTAGGAAAAAAATCCATTTAAATCACTACATAAGGTAAGAATGGTTAAATCGCACAAATTTCGATTTAAGATTCTCTTTTAAGCATTAAGCTTGTTATTATTCCTTATTCTAATCCATTTGTGATTGTGTTCAATTTGAATCGATATTGGGTATAGGTCATTCTAAGCTTTTTTCTTCCCTGTAAGTTACACATCCTAATATTTTCTCTCAGTTGAATTCATACATTGAGCAGCATGCCTGCATCTAGCATCAACATAAATCTTCTGGATATTGAGTATAATAATGTAAGAAAGAAAAAGTATAATCAAATTCAGGAAGGTCTACAATGAACGATAATCTCAGGATTTACCTCTTTAAGTGATGGGATAAGAAGCAGGGATAATGGAGCCGATGAAGATGCTGCAGCAGTTCTTGCACTGTCTTCATCATCACTTGATTGGCGAGATCCAGAAAATGCTTTTTGTGCATCAAAATAATCCCGAGAGTGTCTGAGTTGAGGTTCCATGTTTCACCAGTAGGTGAAAAACATTTTACAAGAATTATTTACAGTCAGATGTTAATCTATTCCAAATGGAACTTTGGGTAGTGTACGTATAAGATTTACCTTGATGATTCAGAGCTTGTTGATGATTGTTCCATTCTTCTGCTTTCCTGCTCATCTTTATTGACTTTGCCCAACATAGACCTTTCCTTAACATTCCCTTTTCTTGCTCCTGCTTGAATTGCAGCCTTTGCCTAAATATAATACCATAAATGAGCAATATAGGCAAATTGTCATGTTAATATATATTGGTTTAATTTGTAAATAAATTCCAAGTTGATGCGCAAAATACAAATCTTATCTAGACGTTCAGAATAATATGATGCTTTAAAGTGAATCAGGGTAAGCATTGCATAAAACAAGCTAAGGACCAAAGAACAAAACAATGCTTTACAGACGCATAACAAGTAACAAGAATGCATGCTAATAAGTTTAATTTCAACATTCAAAAATATACATATTCTTCAGAAATAAAGAGTTCTCATTTTCTTGAATTCTTAAAAAATAAAATAATTTCACTAATTGTTGGCAAAAGATTTGTCAGCTTTTCATGATCAGTTTTGCCAATTGGAATAATCTTTTCATATTGAAGAACATATAAAATGGAGCTTTAATTATTACAACGCTTAAGTGGATGGTTCGTGTTTAAACTACATCAAGGTACATGAAGGAATATAATAAAATTTTGGCAGATACTTTGATTTGATAGGCTAATAATGGGACAGAGCATGGAAGGAGGCAAACAGAAGTTAATAGGAATATATGACCACCTCTGCGAGGTTTATAGAACTGTCTTCAACAGATGCATTAGAAGTCCTTTCTTGAATTCCCAATCTAGACTTTGGAGTTCGGGGAGAATCTGAATCATCATGCTGCCCACGGTAAACAACAGTGCCACTGATGGAAGCATCTTCAACAGAGGTAAACACGCTACTAGACTGGAATGGCAATAGAATTCTTATTGCATTAACAGCAAAACAACAGGGCACATAAGTACTTCTTTGTAAGTTCAACCAGACAGTTGACAAACCTTGAAACTTTGGTTACTGAAGGACGCCTGAACTCTTGGAGATCGTACGACAATAGTTCCTGTCCCGCTTACTTCTTCCTATAGATTGTGAACACAAATATAAATATTTTTACATAATATGCCATTAAAATATCATATTCTTGAAGTCCTTCTTCAAGAAATTTATAAAGTTTATGCCATTTCATCAATCTCAATCTTTGCCCACTCTTATCTGTTTGAGATATTTTGGTTTTCAGAACTCTGCAAAAGACAACATAGATTATATCATGAGGTTGAGTTAAATTTTCACCAGGGATCATTTTCGTTGGGGTGATTAAATTCGCAAACATCTCACTTGGAGGCAAAAGTATCCGTCTAGAATTCAGATTCAGGTAGTTTATAAGATCATGACATGCAATGTGCATGAAACCAACTATATCTGATAATCAGAAACTCAATGCCGACATCAGAATCAACAGCCAGGTGTGCAGACTACAGCGATACGCCCGTAACAGCCAAACAAAGACAAGCTGATATTTGCTTATACACAAAGGAATTATAATGTTTCCAAAGCTTAGATTCTCATGTTTCGAGGTAGTGACTCTTGTTCAGATACCTTAATACTATTACTTTTGAATGAATGTAAATAATTTATAAAATATCCAGCTCCTGAATTTTCAGATTTAAGCTGCATAACAAGTATGCATCTATGATGTGCAATATATGCAGTATAAATATATTAAAAGGGGTAGCAGTTCCATACATCTTCAAGATAGCTTTCTTGCTTTATTTCATGGTTGGCCTCTTTTCTCGTGGAGACCTCTGATGAAGTATAAAGCATAGTTCCAGAAGCAGAAGACCCTTTATTATAACTTTCTAAATTTTTTCTAGAGGTTGGTTGATTTGACTGGACCTCTGACTTATCTCTAACCTGAGTTGGTCTTGCTACATTTCGTGAGGTTCGCGTGCCATTTGATCCACCAATGCTGAAGTCCCATCCAGCATTTCTCAGACCCGTTGCCTGACTACTATCAATTGGTACCAGTCAGCCACATACTCCATCTTTGATATGTAAACATTAAGTATTAAAATATTCAACCGACCTGATTTGAATGGTATCTTCAACTCCAGAATCTCTTGTCACCTTCACAGTTCCAGAAGCCTCTCCCAAAGGTGTTGGACCATTTTGAGAACTCTCTTCATCAATTTTGAACTTCGGGCGCTCTCTGCAAGATAAAAGAAATGCAGGTTATTACATCACTTAATTGAACTATAAGGGTGCCTTAAACATGGTTTTAAATTTTGAAGTTTCAAATACTAATATCTTGATATATTATAATATCACTATCTAGAGCACATTTGAGTTCAACTGTCATGAAACATTAAATCAAATGTTACGTCTCTGCTAATTTCTGAAGCCCAGAAAAACAAAACTTCTGAAAGATATGGGACTAGGACAACTTTCAGTGACAGAAAAAGACATTAATTCACGAGTTACAGAAAACATGCATGTTATACCATCATGCAAGGCATATAAGTTTACTGGTGGTAACCAGGTCCCAATGAAAGCTAACAAAGAGACATTAACTCTTATTGTCGTAACAACAGGTCTTGGAGAAAAAAATCATAAATAAATCAGTGCAACAAGATAATAAACCTGATTCTCTCCAAAAGCCTCGGACTCTTCCTTGCACTTTTGATAAAACGGTGCCTTAGAAGTTCCTTTGCACTTGGCCGCTAAAATTAGCAAACAAAGCGTAACATCAAATGACTAACAAAACAAACAAGAAAAAAGAAAAATCAAAATGTTTAGGAATAATTGCTTAGAAAATAGACGCATGCCACCAACACTTAGTTCTTATCAGCAGTGGTGGAAAGTGCAGCACATAGATATTCAAGGATGTGAAGAATACTACAGAGATGAAATGTGCCATTTAATAAAACATAGACTACAGGAGAAATTTCAAATCAACGAATACATCAAAACCAATTTGACCCATGAAACTGGCAAAAAGAAAGTTATGTGACAAAAGAGATTGAATATATTAACCAATATATAAAGGCTTGGGATACTCTACAAGGTTGACTTTTTAAGATGAAATCCCAAATCTTAATATTATACTAGAGCAGGCAAAGTTTCCAAGTCAAGTCTCACAGACACTCATTTAAATGAATTGTGCACGTGCTAGACTTTGATGAGAACAATATAAATTCCGCATACACGTGAAGGGTGTTGAAGACAATATTTAAATTACATTTGGCCTAATCTAATAGCTTAAGGTTTTAGATCAAGTGGTTCAACACTTCAGTTCCCTACAAACTATCTAATAACATTTCAAAGCATGAGATAATTAAAAACCATCACAAATGCATCTGAATCAAGTTATTGAAAAGGATATTGATATGAAGACTCTGTCATAAGCAAGTTTCAAGAAACAACCATCGATTCCTAAAGAGTATATGATATTGATATGAAGACTCTGTCATAAGAAAGTTTCAGCATCGATCCCTAGGGTCACGCCACATTCTTACATCAACAGCAGGTTGGTATTTTAGTTAGCATAACAGAGTGCGGCCACTTGTTCTTAAGATGACAGAGATACATCTTTCCCTTGTCCATTGACTAACACAATAGAGACAGAAGTTAGGTGCTCACTGAAAAATTTTTATATCTTCATCCATCTTCAGGCTCTAGCAGATCTGTTAAATCACCATCCAACTTAGCCAGACCAATTAGGCTGAGAAAAGTTGAAATCACCATTTATGGAGAAATCTTCCTATTTATGAATAGTTACATCTAGAACAAGAAAATAAGTTAGTCTCCACTCTAACGCCTTAGCTTTTAGATGAGAGGGTAACATAGTATCAAGAAGGCAAAGATCATGAGTTCAAGTCTTGAAGCCACTCATTTATGAAAATGAGAATTGTGCACGTACAAGGCCTTTCATGAAGAAATGAATACCTATATGTGAGGGGCGTATTGAAGACTAAATTTATGTAAATAAATTAGTCCCCTGCATAACAGCTTAAGCTTTTTTTTTTTTATGAGGTGGTTAAACTTTGAAACGTTAAGAGGTTTCACCACTAATAACAGCAGTCATACAACGGTCCATCATTAACGAGGCAAGACTCGCAAAGAGAAAAACATTTGGACTCTCTTCTTGTTTTGGACACTAGAACTCCTTGGCAAAAGTGATTCTCTCCAATCCCCATATCACAGACATGAGACAGCTATGCAATTTTCATACAAGTCGACTTCTAATCCATCCATAAACATCAATAAATTGATCGCAGAGAATAAGAAAAATGTGAAGCACCAGGTGGACAACAACAGAAAACAGCGCGGGCAAAGGGTGAGGGAGAAAGTGTGAACTCAATAGAACCTACCTCTGAAGGATTCTTCTTCAAACACAATGATACAAATTCTTTCAAAAGACGAGAAAAATGCTCATCTAGCTGCAAGACATAAGATTAAACCTTCTCATAAAGTGAGAGATGATAGAATTAGCCTGCACAATGTAAATTGAAGTAAATGTCCACCTGTGGTGGATTCTCTCGTGGTATAATAAATAGAACTCTCATGGGATGGAGGTCTGCAAGTGGAGGTTCCCCTTTTGCCATCTCAATTGCAGTTATCCCCAGAGACCATATATCGGCCTGCATCAAGCCCAGCATCAAACAGGGAGTAGGAGCACAAGACGGCATATTCAAGAATAGTGTTACGAGAAAAGGGAAACTGGAATAAAATGGTGGAAGAAACATGGGGGTGGAAATCAGGATGTTGCACCTTCTCATTGTATCCTTCAGAGTTCTGAATTACTTCTGGAGCCATCCAGAATGGCGTTCCTACAAATGTCTGCAACTTTTAATTGCATTAGCATGAGTTTAATGATCCCTTGGAGAACAATAAATAGTCAATAACCAGAAACAAGAAAATCAATTCTCTTTGGACACATTAAATTAGAAAAAGAATTCCTTAGGCTTACTAACCAAACTGGAAAAACGACTATGCAATACAGTAAGCGGATGAGACAAGTGGAAACACAGTTGGGAAGAGGATGCTGTCTTTACTAACACCAATGTCATAGCACTCAAACTATGCAGAAAAATGATCAGCAACTGAATATGCGTCAACACATCCCAAATTCATATGCCTCATTTAATGAATATTAGAACCACAGTATAGAAGACCAGACATGATTAAAACAGAACCGTTAGCAAGGATGCTTATACAATAATTAAGCCTAACAAATTAAAATTAAGCCCCTGTTTGGCTCACATTTTTTTTTCATTTTCATTCTTCTACTCATTTTCAACCATACATTTTTCAATAAAATAATATTTTCCATTACATCAATAACTTTTCCTTCTTTTTCAACCACATATTCCCCATCACATCAACCAAAAAAATGCATTCTTTTGAAAATAATGTGCCCCAAACGGGGGCTAAGACGGAAAAAGGTTCAGAAGTTGCACATACATATTTCATCAGAGAAACTTAGAATTTAAGAAACCAGTACCTTTCGTCTTGAAATTGTCCTTGTTAATTGAGCAGAAACACCAAAATCTGCAACCTATCAGAGTAAAGAAACAAAAAGTTTTCGAAACAAGGAGGCTTGTTTAACTCTATCCATAACGGATACTCTATCCAAGAAGGTGTAAGAACATTTAAGATTCTGAATTTCTTCAAGCAGGAAAGTTATACCTTAACATCACCATTCTCTGTCAGCAAAATGTTTGCAGCTGCCAAAACATAATACAATGATAACCATTTCTGACAAATTTAGAGGAAGAAGAAAAAGATTGCTAATGCGCTGACAATTTAGATGATGAAGACGAGATTGCTAATACAAATTTAACGAAACAACTAGAAGGAAAATGTGATCTTAATAAAAAAAACTATGGAACATTTGGCACCTATCAAAGGACATCTCCAAATAGCTTATTTCATTACTTCAAAAAGACTAAAAGGATACACCAATGGTAGAAATATAGATCTAGAAAATGTGGATATGTATGTTCCTGTTCAAAAGTTTGATGAGACCTAATTATCGTAAACTAATTGATAGCCCCTTGTAATGTACCTTTGATATCTCGATGAATTTTCCCTTCACTGTGAAGATATTCAATTGCGTGAAGTAAATCACGTAAGATGCAAGATATAGAGACTTCATCCAGTGGCTGGTTCGGTTGAATCTGCAAGAGCAAAATAAGCATAAGTATCCTTATGTATCCTGTAATAGTATCCATTGTATAGTGTTTTTCTTTTACCTTGGCTTATGATAAACTCAAAAACAAAATATCCACCCTTTTGGAGAAATGTTTGTTTAATAAACATAGGTCTCATATATTTATAAGTAATAAAATACTACCCATTTAGATCTATATGCAACAATTCCAAACATTTGCATTAAAATGTCAACTATGTCATTACAATCTAGAAATTGATAGGAGGATTTACCTTCGTATTCCTCTGTTATACACTAATCTAGAATGGATGGTACAGTATTTGGACATGAAGAATGCTTCTCAGTAGAAGCCTTGCAAAGGAAACCTGAATGAGCATCCAAGGGAGATACATGCATAGAACTTGTCTATGTATTTATATAGCTATGTTCGACTGGGTATAGAAAGAGAGTTGCAAACAACACAAAGTTTACCAAACAAATAAAAGATAACATTTGTAATTGCCAGTGAAAAAAATGGAGGTGGTGGTTGATAGAAAGATATATCCACAGGAATTTGATATCAGGGACTAATTGTTATCTTGGAGGGTTCATCAACCTAAGATATTTCATATATGACCTCTAACTGTAGCCATTATAACATGGAATGGAATCCAAAATTGGGGAAATTACTTGCCATCAGTAAATTACCTACCAGATCAGCAACAGAACCCCCAGCCATGTATTCCATTATTATCCATAGCTTAGTCTGGTGCAGAATAGAAGCATAATACTCTGTAATATATGGAGATCGACATTGAGAAAGAACAGCGATTTCCTGTAGAAAATGAAAAGTAAATAAAAAAACATACTCGTTCTTATTGTAAATTCAATCCTTGAAGTCTGTACAGAAATGTCAGAGATACCTTTTGGATGTCCTCAATTTCATCCTCTCTGCAGCAGAAAAATCAGATGATATTTTAGAATACTCACAGCAGGCAAATTAAACATACGGAAGCTTTAAAGAAGGAAGTCTCTATTAAGGTATTAAGGTAAGCCTGATATGAAACACAACCAAGCCACCAAGGGTATTTGCTTCCTAGCGAGGAAAACATAAGATAAGAAGCAATGATAATAAAAATGACAAGTGCTTCCTTTCTAACCAAGCATATGCATAAAAGAAAGATCTCAGATAATAAAGTCACCATATTCAATTAAAGAAAACAGCATCTCGTATTTTGTAACAAAGGATGGTCAAAGTTTATATACTCACGACTCTTCTAAATCAATGACCTTTATGGCAACTTCCTTGTTTAGCTCCTTGTCAAACCTACAATAGGAAAATGGCAGAGATATCTAGTTAATCAAGAAAGAAAACTTCACACTCAAATGAAAAGTATTTTATAAAGAAAGTGTATACTAAGACAGCATTTTAGAAATAGCAAGAAAAAGCTCTTAATTGGTTCATGGCTCCCACTTAAATGAAATGTATTTTATAAAGGAAATATTTTGCAGTTTTTTTTTTCCTCTCTCAATTACTTAAAATTTAACAGTCCCTGCGGCTCCAAGTGATGATAGCTGGGGATTCTGGAAATCACATATCAGAATAATATGCAGCTGGCACGCAACAAAAGAAGCATAGATGGCAAGTCAATAAATTTCATTAGTCTATTTACCTATTAATATGGTCAAAAAAATCTATTGAGTATTAAACATATGCTAATTAAGCATTTAATACTTGTTTGGGAGAGGTTTAAACTATAAATGTTTTTGGTCTTTTGTCCACACATTTCGTGGGACCCACCCACAAGTACTATCTACTTATGCACCACTCAGTTCTATCCATTTATAATTTATACCGATTATAATGACTTCCCAAACACAAGCTTAATTATTCTGCTGCTAAGCATAATCCAATGAATGTAACTTCTCAAAAGCAATAATAAGAATTTTCGTGGACTTTCCTCTGGGCAATGCATAGATAAAAGCTTTGAGCCCTAAGCAAAAGCAGTTCTACTATATGCACTTCGGAGATTGATGGAGCACAGGACATAAAAGGCAAGTTTTTCTAGTCATGTGGTTCTACAAATATGCAACAATTCAATATTTTAGCCTTTCAACACCCCTACACCCATTTCACTAATTTTAAGAGTTAAAGGATGAAATAACTCTCGGGGGTTGTTCAATTGGTCAGGCCTTGGATTTACTCTCCAATGGTCACCAGTTCGAATCTCCTCAGGACCACTGAGGTGAGTACCGACTGTAAACTTCAGGGCCCCATGGGATTAATCGAGGTGCGCGTAAGCTGGCCCGGACATCCACAGTTATCAAAAAAAAAAAAGGGTTAAAGGATGAAATCGTAACGTGATTCTAGAATAAGAATCTTGTGCTTTAGATGGAGTACAAGATGAACCACGACTGTGTTAAACAATCTTTTAACCGTTTTGTAATTCTCACGCCACTGAGATTTCTCGTGTTTCTCAAAAAATTTAATGCATAAATTTGGGTTCTGAAATGTGAAAAATGCATTAATAATTCCCTCTAGATTCTCAGGTACCTACTTTCTTTGAAGTGAGACAACACTTTACTTCCATGATCCATCAATAGGATACATAGGGAACCCATGCACCGGAAAGATTTTCAACTTTTTTTTCCTTCACCTCCAATCATTCAGAAAAGTGAAAGTGTAAAATAAAGTGTATCTACTTCAATAAATATAGACAAGACGATCATGAAAACAAATTTAGGAAAGAGAACAATTGTTAATGTTGTAATATCACTAAGGAGTCTTCACTTTCACAAATGGACAGGGATTGTGCCATCATAGCTGGAATATTTCTTTCTTGCACTTTTTCAAATGATATGGAAGTTACGGTGTCCAAGATTACTAGCTTTGCTTGTTTATGACCTGAATGTTGGTCTCTTGCGGAAAAATGAGGGAGTTTTTTCTCATAATAACTCAGCTTTTTTAAAGTCTTTACCTCTTCCAACTCTTATACTCTTTGTTCATTAATTGACTGAAATAAGTGGCTTTTTATAAACAACCAAAGTTTAAAAAGGCGAAACTAAGTATTAAGTCGATTTTTCTTTATGAGTCTCGAGGCGAATTAAGGCGTAAGCCTCACCAAAAAAAAAAAAATCTAAATAAAAGAATTATAAAATAATACAAAATACAAAAAAAATAAAATAAAGTTGAAATATATAGTAAATAAGATATATAACCATTATCATATTGAAATATAGTCCACCTAAAGAAAGAAGATATT
>CAIGRO010007482.1:0-17286 GCA_903798355.1 Fraxinus baroniana
AAAAAAAAAAAAAAAAACATAGGCTATTAATGATGTTTTCATCACAATTATAAATTATTCTTGGCAGTTCGAGCATTTGAGACGCGAACCATCAAGATTTAGTTAGCAAACAAAATTGAGCAACTTTACTATTGAGCAACTTTACTATTGATGTAGAGCATCACATGAATATGAGGATTGCCTTATCTCGAAATAGATTCTTCAATGCAAGGCCCAAATGAATAGTTAAAAACAAAATATAAAAGGTTGAAGTTTGATGCAAGCCAACGGTGATTGCTCCATTATGATAATTCATGAACAACCTATCAATGATGTTTTACCTAAATCACTTAAAATAGTTATTTTTCAAAATACTAATAATAATAAGGCAACAAACGATGTTTCATCACAATTATTAAATTATTCATGTGGTGGGTTCCGAGTGTGATGATGGGCATATAGAACTTCATCACATGTATTGCACGTGACCTTACACTATACAAAAAACTTATGCGGAGAGATTTTATCCTATCAACTTCATGTCGTTACACCATTCAACATTGTCTTCATAATTGGTGGGTTTTCTAACAAATAGTTCAAAACTTTAATTAAAAGATTATTTCCAAAATTTCAATTTATGACATCAACCCATATTCAAAATATTCGTAGTTCATTTACGTGTTCAACGGGCAACTAATATGATTGCAGTGAAATGTCTTGACAATTAATACTTGGTCACTTGTATTTATGCTTGATAAGCAATACTATACATTATTATAAAATATACTTAGTCCCAGAATACATTTTTTTCAAAATTTAGTTTCAACTACACATTCTCCCATAAAATAATTATACATATATTTTAAATGTTTTTTTTTTTTACTTTTTAATCACACATTCTCCAAAAAATCACTACTGGAAAATACATTTTACCCCCAAAATGGGGATCAAATAGGGGCTTAAAAAGTTAAAAAGCTCAAAAAGGAATAGGATGAAAAAGGAATACAAAAATGTACATCCCCATATTTGCAAAGCTATAACAACTAATAAGTCTAATCCTTTTAAAAAAAAAATGTTTTAATTAAGCCTCTATTTGAAAGGGATTGAAATCAAAAAAAAACTTTTTTGGAGATTTTAATAAAAGTTTGGTGCGTTTGATGGATATTATTGAGAAAAAAAAAATGTATTTTAAATAGTAATATGGTGAGAGTATGTGATTAAGAAAAAATTATTGATTTGATGAAAAATATTATTTTATTGAAGAATGTGTGGTTAACAATGAGTTTTGAAATAGAGCAATGATATTTATCTCCACCGTGTTTACAAGCCCAGTCTAGATAGCGTTAATGTGAAATTAAATGATATGTTTAACCTATCATTTACAGCCACCTAGATTGGAGTTGTAAACACACTAGAGATAAATAACATTTTTGTTTGAAAGAATGTGTGCCGAACATGAGCGAAATGTGTGATTGAAAAATTATGAATCCCATAAAATATATGGCTAAAATTGATTGTTGACTTTAATTTAAATTAAAATTTAGATTAAAATCACTACTAAACAGAACTAATTGAAATATAAAATTTAATTAAAAAAAGGCCAAATTTTCGATTCATATATAGACTCCAACCTATTAAACTAATAGCAAGTTGCATATCCTTAAAGGTTATAGACTAACATGATACTAAAATAATATGTTGGAGACCGATAATGCAATTTTCACTTTAGTCTTCATTTATTCAAACGGCAGCTCACACAGTGTTTTTATGATTTTATCACACACTGCACTTTCTCCCTGTTTCAATTCCAATGTCAGAAAACGCAAGCCCTTCTTCAGTTCCACCCCAAGACGTGGCCACGAATCCGACTCCGGTCGACCCTAATAATGATATAGGCGACGTAATCCTACCCGACCCGCTTCTAGATTCCGGCTCTTTCATTGACGCAGACCAAAATCAGGCTGAACCGATGACGCCGCCAAAGCAAAAGCAGCAGCAGCATCAACAAACTTCCGAGGATGAGCAAGGATCGGGCTCCGGCATTGCTACTGAACCGATTTCGGTGGTTTCCCCTGCTGATGGCTCGGCTGGGTCGACTAGGCCGCCCATGAAGAGAAACCTAGAGGAGATGTCAAAAAGACCGAGTTGGTTGCCCGAGACCTGGACGATAGACTTGAGGGTCCGCTCCTCTGGAGCCACCGCTGGAACCGTCGATCGGGTATGTCGCGCTCTGTAATTTACGCACACTCACACACTCTCACGGACTGATAATATTAGAAACGATCAATTATGTGTTCTTTTTTGATGAATCGTGTGTGTTTCATGATAATACTTTTTTGACTTATTATGTGCATTTTTAGGGTTTTTGTGTGTGTTTTCTCTCTGAGTGTCCCTGTGAGTTCTCTTCGTCTCTATAATTCCTAGAATAAGCCTGTGTGTGTTCTTTGATAAGTAAAAGTTGGGAATTCTGTGTGTCAGCGGAGGTGGGTTGAGAGGTAAGTTTTTTTTTTAATAAAATTATTATCCAGTAAATTTGATATCGTCCAATCATAAGTTTTACTGAAATCTAATGCTATTTATCAAATGAGACAATGATTGCATTTCAATATTTTAAAACATAACTAATGTAAATTAATATTATCCAAGAGGTTAATGCGATTAGTTAACATTGTTTTATGCATGAATTTTTTTTTAATGTCTCTTTAGTTTACTTGATAGATGTTTTTGCAATGTTCATTTTAGCATGATATACAAAGTTCCTTCAAGATTTATGAATTCTTTTAAAATGTCAATGGCTGCCACGTCTAGTTCAAGGGCACAAGAAGTACATAAATTCAATAAGTTACATGAAAACAATCAGTTCCACGGTCTAGATGGAATGCTTTGCCAGAAAGACTATTGGATTTTCTTGATCACTAAAAATGCAGCTATGTCCTTGATCTAGACATGCTCAAATCTATTAATGGGCTATGTTGTTCCTTGATGCTACCTTGAACTAAAATGAGAAAAATAGTGTTGTTCGTCATCGAGTGGCATTGATCAATAGATATGTGATTTAGAGGATAAGAAGACGCACTAAGTACACCTTGCGACTCTGTAGCCTAAAATTGTACATACAGTGCATTTTTGTGTTCTCTTCATGTATATTTGCATAAGGTGGCATTCTTGTTACAGTCACTTTATAGGTGTTATGCCCACATGTCTATATTTAATTTGGTTGCTGAAATTTGCTTGTTCTGGATAGATTCTTAGATTATCTATGTACTGTGTCTCCGTAAGGCATCCTTAAGGTGACTGTCTGTATAAGAGAAACTTGAATTTGCTTTCTCCATGAATCTATTGCCTGCTAATTATTGTTCTCACAACGTAGAGTTGATACAAAGTTGACTATTGGAGTTGATAATTTAGTTTGTAGTGCGAAGCTTTGTTATTCAATTTCACCCTGTACGATGTGTGATGTGTTGTTTGGTGTGAATTAAGATAATTGAAAACGGTACAAATATCAGTATTTTACACACTCTCCCCGGACAAGCTACCGGAGCTGATGAGTTGGAGTTGGACGCATCATAAACATATGTTTGACTACAACCACTGGCTCCGACCACATAAATAGAAAATCGAAAGGTCAACATCCATCTCGGTGAACAAGATTTCCTCAGCATAAATATCTCATGAATGAAAGAAGAATGCTTGTGAATCGGTATCAAAAGACAGATAACAAAACTAAAATCTTTCTGAATCTAAGACTTGATCCACATAAAAGCAAAGAATTATAAAACACCTATTCAACAACAGTTAAAGAGAATAAATATGGTCTTAAAGTAATGAAGCTAATGAAAGAAGAGATCATATATTCCTACTATAACTGATAAATTATGCTGTCCACAATTTATTCCACTGAGCTTATTCAAATATATATTGTTATGAGAAGATTAACCAAGAAAGGTTAACCATGGCTACTTTAGTTTCGAATATGAACGAATCACACGAGTGATCAGACGGTTGTCAGCATTCCTATCACATCAAGTGACTAGATAAAGGCAGTGGTTGTTGTTACATATTATCATAAACATATGCTTGACTACATTATTCCCATAGCAGAGGTAACAATAAAGGAAGTGGTTGCTGTTACAACTAATTACTGCTATGCAAAAAATAGTAGACTAGATAAATGGTGGCACTTTGAGTTTGAATTAATGGGAAAACTCGAAAAAGAATTTGATTTTTATCCTTATTCCAAATTTAAGTTTTTCTCTAAAATGTAAGGATCCATAATAAGTTTTTGGATAATTGCTTATCCCGGTATACACTTGTATGACTAAATAAAATTAGGTTGGTTTTCAACTTTCCAGTAACCTGGACTCCATCTAAGTGTTAACCATTTAGTTATAAAATTTGGCTGTTTTTAACTTGGATAACCATTCTACAATGAAATTATTGTATAAATCTTCATTTTGTAACCTATTATTCTTTTTTCTTTTGTTTTATGGGATTTCTGTACATCCCATGCCTTCACTACCCCTATGCAATTTGACTTGTAAGCCCATTCACTTCTCCAATGAACACTTCTCTGTACAGAGTTACGAGTACTCATGGCACATATTTTGCTATAGTAATGTATAGGACACATGGTGACATTATATTGATGAATGTAAACTAATTTCTCCAGTAATGTTGACACACACTGGTACATGTTGTCCTAGTAGTATGTTTACGAGCTAGAAAATCGACGAAACTAGTTTTAACAGTAAGCCTAGATAACACTTGAATCTAAACTTTCATAGAGTTAACTGAAGATGGTTCAAGTCTTTGTTTATGACCGTCAATCGAGTTGGTAGAAGGGGGGGATCTATGTAGGTGACCTTAGATAGGCATTAGATAAGATTGAGCTGAGTTTTTGAGTTGGGCATTTGAAAAGGTTGGCAAATCCCTCACCCCTTCTTTTTAATCTCTTATCCCTTTTTCCTATTTTTTTAACATGTATTTTACATTTTATTAGGTTCAAATAATATATGTAGATAGACTTTAGCAAAGATGATTATGTTGGTTTTTCTCTTTCCAAACAAATTATTTGTAGTTTTTTCATTTACAGACATTTTCTGGGAACCATAACGAAAAGTTTATAACATGGCTTTGAGGTTTTTCTTTTTCTTATGTTCATATGTTGGATTTTCTCTTTCCAAACTAACTATTTGTAGTTTTTCATTACAGGCATTTTCTGGGAACCATGACAAAAACTTAATAACATGGCTTTGAGATTTTTCTTTATTTTATGCTTATATGTTCATCATGATTGATTTTCTTGCGAATCGGTTTAAGTTCATAATATTTACTGAGTTGAGTAACAGCGGTTTTGTAATTTCTCCTGTTTTTGCATTGCTACAATATGAAATAAATTAATTGTAGTAAGTACATTTAGGACCCTGGTTTTGTTTGTGTTTTGAGAAATTTGTATGCACTTGCCATTGGATGGTTTGCTTACAAGTTAAGAGTACAGGGCTGCTACAATAGTTATGGGGGTATATGGTAGTTCAGTTGCAGATTGTCTACCTCCTTGAAGTTGAAGCTTAAAAATATTTGTCCTTCCACTCTCTCTTTAATCTTTTGTAATTTTTATCTCTTTATTCTTGGAACTCAGAGTTATGAGAGCTGATATCATGCCTACCATGTTTTGCCATTTTTATCTTGTCTCTGCTGCTTTTTCTTGGTCTTGTTGATTTGGGTCTCAGAAAATCTTTATATATATTGTCTGCAGCTTGTTCCTGTGTTGTGGGCAATATAAATGCACACTTTACAGGAAAAATAGACAATGGAATTCTCATGCAGTGTAAGGTTCAATTATATTATTGAATAGTTAATTCAATTTTTGGTGTGTGTTCCTTGCACATAATGATTTCGTGTCATGTACATGTTTTCTTTTACTTGGGGTGAATTACTTTTATTCAATCAGGTTTCTATGCTTATCAGTCATTTAGGAATAGTTTATGTTTTTCTTCATTCGGTGGCACTGTTTGATTTGCATTACTAATTAAACAGAATCAAATGATGCTTTAGACGTGACAGTATTTTCTGCATTCTGCAGTATTACAGAGATCCATCTGGAAAGAAATTCCGTTCAAAGAATGAAGTGATGCACTTTTTGGAAACGGGGAGTAAGATAAAGAGAAAGCCATATAATGCAGAAGCTACTGTCAGTAAAAATGAATTTCTTGATTGGAATGTAACTATTTCTAGATATTCAACAATGTAACAAATTGTTTTCTGCAGCCTTCTAAGAGTCCTGGGAGCAAAAAACAAAAAAAGTCAGCCTCCAAACGCAAGAAGTCTGAGGCTTTGAAGTTAGACTTCGAGAATCGGCCAAGTGCTGTCAGCAGGATCTGCACAAATGCTCCTGAAGAGACATGAACTGCCAGGGTTGATAATTAACAGGTGGGCTACTGCATTTCAACATGTCGCTCAACCGAAAGCAAATGAAGGGGCTTCTAACTGAAGGCTGTTTTCTTCTGATTTGCCATATGATGGGGACTGGGCCTGGAACTTATGGTAGTGGATTCTTTGTTTTCCTGAGTTAGCTCATACAGAGGTTTTCAGTTTCACCAAACAGATGTTTATGTTATTGTTTTAGATTGGTTAGTCGAAATTAGGAGTTGGGATGGGTTATACACATTGGGCGTTCTTTTTAATGTAGACTTTCAGAAACTATGCAGGGAGGTGCCTTTTTTTTTTTATTATTAAATGTAGTCGTCTGTCTCTGGATTTTTTTAAATAACTCGACTGTTTTGGTTTATGTAGACAGAGAAGTTTAACTTATTCATATATTAGTTAGGAGGAATTCATTGTCCTACTATGCATTGCTACAACGTTACTTGAGATGGACGAAAATTGAATGTGGGCCTTACTAAACCAAAGATTTGAGTCAATATAGTCTCAATATCCTGGTTTTCTTGAGCCTATAATATCAGTTTCGTCCAAAATATAAGATTTTCTTGTCGATCTCTTTTAGCTTTTGTTACAGGTTGAACAAAATCAAGGTAAAAGGAAACTTCTATCGAATGTGTTATTAATATGTTTGCGTTGTTTAAGCACTCTTCTTCCTATAATGCTTGGAAATGCGATCGCTGCGTTTATGTGAATTATTATGTGGCTTTTAAAAGTGTGTATTTGCTCTAGATTAGTAGTTGAATGCATGCAATTCGACTAGATTCTATTGAACAATATATCAATTACTCTATACTGATGTTAAGTACCAGTAAAATTAAATAGCATTATTTATGATAGTGAATGTTTTTTGAGAACATAAAGTGAGTAAACTTTGATTTTTGGTGGTGGTGGACAACAATGGCATGCGGCAGAACCTGTTATTCTCGATTGTGAGAACTAGAGTTCTTAATCAATGATACTCTATATAAAGCTCTTGTCAACTCATGGATCGATCCTCAGCATGGTGGCGGCGGGCGAGCCAAGGTTATGTTGTTTTGGATGAAATTCGTTACACTCACATCTTAGTTTACAAAGCCGGATGCTAAACTCTTTCCTAAACATTCTTTGCGGAAAGTGAGCGATCAGCGATGACTCGACCTAAAATGCATTTGGCAGGACATATCCTATGTTGTAGATAAATATCGAGTACTGTATATTATACATTTAGCCCCTGTCTGGGAGCGATTCTCACTCCCAAGAAAATCGATTTTTTTACCGTTTGCAAAATTGTCACGTTGTACCTTCAAGAAATCTAAAAGGCACTTTGCCCATTTTGCCCTCACTTTTCCGTGAAGTTTCCTGCATGTTTATGACACACATTTGATCGGTAGCGGGGATGGATTGTTTGTCTACATTCAAATGGTGAAATGGAGGGTACAAGCGTAATTTTGGTCTGACAGAAGATCAGCCCAATTCTGTGACTTTTTTACCATTGGACGCTTTAACGGTTTAAATTTTGACTTTAAGTGAATTTAATTCGTTTCCAAACAAGGGCTTAATTTTAAGAAAAATAATAAAAAAATTCAGATGGACACGTCAATATGTTGCTGCAAATGACACGTGGACTCTGAACTGTCACGTGACGTTCACGTTCACGACAAACTGCCACCTTTCGTCCCCTCCGAACAAACATCATCAAAAGCAACTGAAAAGCCAAAGAGAACAAATAAAATACAAAACTTGTTGACGAGTTTCAGTTTGATTCTGTGCTTTACTTTTCGATACTCCTCAAGTATATTCCACTTCAAATTTGAGTGTAAAAGAGCGAGTTCGTTTAAGAACTTGAACAAGAAATGGGTGACAACAGCGAGAGAAGTCCCATGACGATTTCTATGGCAGAAGCGTCGTCAATGTTTCCAGGGTTTCGGTTTTCGCCAACAGATGAAGAATTGATAGAATATTACTTGAAAAAGAAGCTTATGGGATCTGATAAGTGTGTTGAAATCATTCCTGAGATTGATATCTGTCAGTACCAGCCTTGGGACTTACCAGGTTCGTTCTACTTCTTTCTCATATAATATACTGCGGATATACATATAAACTTCACTTTGTTGGCCACTGTATTTTATTTTTATTTTTATATTAATGAATTGGGTGAATTGTTAAGCCTTTGTTTTATCAGCATTTTGAATTTCCCATCGTTGTTCCATCCTTCATAGAATTAGATAAATGATCTAGCAATGATGGAATTTCCTTGAAAAGGCCATTGTATTTGGCCTTATATTGTGGCAATCCTGCTGTTATTGGAACTTGTTTTACGGCAAAGTGGTAGCTTCTGCTTGAGTATTGGCCTATTGGGAAAAAATGATCTGGATTGAACTCTCAATCTTGAAAAATTGGAAGGCACAAGATAAGAAAGGGAGATGTAGGAAGAAATTGCAGACTGCTAATTTAGATTCTAGATAATTGTGGGATTGAAAGACATAACTTATTTGTTGAAAAGATATAGACCCCTTGCACAAAAAATCAAGCACAACGTTTCTTTCTTTTTCTTTTTTTTTTTTGTTTTTTTTTTTGTTTTTTTAATGTCGATTGGAGCTATCCCTTTACTTTTCTTGTGTTTGAATCTGGTCTGTTCTGGGAATTTTTGGGTGGTTGAAAGTGGCATGGATGTGAGTGTATAGTTTGTCTCTACTAAGATTCTCATCATGCTTCTTCTGGTTAGAAAAATTTTTAGATGAAGATGCTGGTTTATCAAGAAGCTCTTCTACAATAAATGAGAAAATCCTTTTTCGAGAAACGGAAGTAGAAGCCCGGTCAAACAGGAGTATAATACATTGTTGGGAGCAAAAGAAGTCCCACATCGGTTAGATATGGAAAATATGATGAGTTTATAAGTGTAGGACAATATCTCCATTGGTATGAGGCATTTTGGGGTAAAAGTCCAAAAGCAAATCCATGAGGGTTTAGGCCCAAAGTAGACAATATCATGCCAATGTGAAGATATGTGGTGTCCATAANACAATATCTCCATTGGTATGAGGCATTTTGGGGTAAAAGTCCAAAAGCAAATCCATGAGGGTTTAGGCCCAAAGTAGACAATATCATGCCAATGTGAAGATATGTGGTGTCCATAAACCCAACATACATGTTAAATTATTTGAAGTAATCTAGAACTGATATTCTAGCGTGGCAGCTAAGTTACTAAGCTTCAACGACAGAATCACCTTACTGAGCCTTTTGGTTTGATTGACTTCTCTTTGTATTCATCTGCTTGGGAGCAAATTTAGGTTACAACAAAAACAAAACCCAATTATTTTCTTGATTTCTTGCTCAGCTTTTTGATAAAGTAAACTGTATTATAATTGTGAAATCATGAACATATGTGAAGCTTTGATGAGTAGACTAAAGACAATATCTCCATTAGTATGAGGCCTTTTAGGGTAAAAGTCCAAAAGCAAATCCATGAGGGCTTAGGCCCAAAGTGGACAATATCATACCAATGTGGAGATATGTGGTGTCTATAAACCCAACATACATGTTAAATTATTTGAAGTAATCTGGAACTGATATTCTAGCGTCGTAGCTAAGTTACTAAGCTTCAACGACAGAATCACCTTACTGAGCCTTTTGGTTTGATTGACTTCTCTTTGTATTCATCTGCTTGGGAGCAAATTTAGGTTACAACAAAAACAATACCCAATTATTTTCTTGATTTCTTACTCAGCTTTTTGATAAAGTAAACTGTATTATAATTGTGAAATCATGAACATGTGTGAAGCTTTGATGAGTAGACTAATGAAGATGATTTTGATTGTGTATCTGTCGAATGGTATTTCATGTGCCTGATTGCCTTCTGATGTAAGTCATACTTGAGGAGTAACTTTTCAAGTGATTGGAATTTCATTTTTTATGGCAACTGGTTAATTACACCTTCACGTGAATCAGCCCAATCCATCATTCACTCAGATAATGAGTGGTTTTTCTTTACTCCTCGCGGAAGGAAGTACCCAAAGGGCTCCCAAAATAAAAGGGCAACTGAATTTGGTTACTGGAAGGCCACAGGAAAAGAACGCACTGTTAAGTCAGGTTCAAATCTTATTGGCACGAAGAGGACACTCGTGTTCCACATGGGTCGGGCACCAAAAGGACAGAGGACGGAGTGGATTGTGCATGAATATTGTACAAGTGAGAAATCTCAGGTTAGTTAATACTCTCTGTGTGTGTTTGTGTGTTTCACTGGTCCTACATATAGTGACTAACATAAGTACCTTCTAACTCATTCCTGTATGCCTATATACTTGTACAAAAATCTATATACCACAAACATGATCCAAATGACAGTGCTGTGGTAAAAATTGCCAACACGTTTTCTAAGATTCTACAATGAATATCCCAATTTGAACTACCTTTATGTAACACAGATATCTTGTTGAATAAACTATCTGCATTGCTTTTCCTTTTGCGTTCTTTGGTCTGCCGATGCTTCCACTCATTTTTGTTAGTCTTCATTACGATAATATGTTATTGCACTTGATGAAGGGTTCTATTGACGTTATTGTTTCACTTATTGCACCCATTCTTAACTGTTATTTGCTATAAAATGAAGGTAACATCATTGAAAACAGATCAAGTGGTCTCCTTTTGTTTAGGCTATAGTATTCACTTGTAAAAACTTACCTTATTGGACATTTATGCATGACAACTGGTATTGTTTTTATGATAACTGTGCAAGGCATGGAGAGGCACAAAGTTAAAAAAAATTTGCTCATTATTCTAAGAGATGAGATCGGTAGTAGAGTTTATCTTGAAAATTCTTGCTTCTAGATAGAACTAAAACAATAAATCAATTGCTTTCATCTATATTTCTTTTCAATGAGAAAAGTAATGATATTCATTGAACAACCTCTCACTCTCTTCATCGCTTCCAGTATTAACTTGTTTCTACAGCCTGCATATTTTTGAGTGACCATATTACTTTTTTCAGAATCATCATATTTGCCTGATTATGTAATGTTATCTAATGAATACTTGTAGGATGCTATGGTTGTATGCCGCCTTCGAAAGAACAGTGAGTTCCATATAAATGATAATCCGGGAGGACATTCTCTCGTTCAAAGTGATTTATCTCCAGCAAACTATAGCGCTACAGCTTTATCTGGAGCTGAACAATCAGGCATGGTTGAAGGGACCAAGGCCGGTGACAACTGTTCAAATGAGAGTGATAACGCTCATTCTGTAGAACAGATTGACTCTGGCTCTGAATCTGATGAGAAAGTAACCGAGTTCGATCAGCAAAAATTTTCGAGCAACGAGAAGGTTTGTGGGGGCATATGTCATATTTTACATTTTCATGTCTGTTGGTAACTGATTTATATCTGCCTATCTACCTATATTAAAAATTGCCTGCTAAATACCGACTTTTAGTTGATTCCTATTGCTTGTCCAGCCTGGGCTCTAATCTGTCATTTTTTGTTTCAGGATTGTGTTGATGAAGAGGATTGTTATGCTGATATAATGAAAGATGATATAATAATGCTAGATGATTCTTCATTAAATGCAACTGCAGGACTCTCTTCAGATGTCTCTTTAAAACCTGAGCTTGACATGAGATCTGAGCATCCTACTCAGGCTACTGTAACCACCACAGATTCTCTCCAGGGAACAGCAAATCGGCGACTCAGACTAAGGTGGCCAAAACTAGAACATCATCGAGTAGATCTCTTTGAAGCATCTAAAGGCGAAAAGGAGTACACTGGTGAGAATGTAGCTCACTCAAGTACACAGCAGTCAGCACGTAGCGATTTTCCAATGACCAGAGTTAGGCTTTGGTACTTCATCCTGTTTCTGGTTATATTAGTTTTTTCTGGGGGTACTTCTATTCTTTACTGGAAGTTATTGGCAAGTCCAGAAGGTTAGTTATGCCTCAGGGTTTAAAAGATATCCTAATATAGACTGGTATGGTTTTCTTCCCTCGATCTTGAGGTAAAGCCTAAATAAAGTTTATCTAGCTTTAGCATGTAAGAAGAGAGATCAGAATGTATATTCTAATGTATAATGTAATGAATGTGCACAGTTATTTAAATAATAAATGTTTGCTAGAAATGGATTCTGGACATATTTTACAGATATGGACAATTTACCTCTTACTATAAGTTGTTAGCAAACAGCAAATTCATTTATTTAATATGGTCTTCAACAGAGTCCTTCAAGTTTGAAGCTGGATTTGTTTTCTCATCAAAGGCAAGATACGTACATACATAATTTTCATAAATGTACGGTACTGAGATTTTGTTGGAATTTCAAAATATTGATCGAGAATGTGAAATATAATATTCGGGCCTTTTGTTATTCCCACATTGATAGAAAGTATAAAACTTAAAAAGCTTTATTTCAGTACATTTGTAAAAGATTTGTCTTATGGACTATGTTGAACTACATTGAGTCCTCTAGAGGTAAAAGTCTAAAATACTTCTGAGGAAATAAGTTTATTTATGGATAAAATGTAAACATTCATGACCTTTATACTAAGGATACGATCCAGCTTAATCAAACTCGGGCACTCAATCTGACAAGACTTCATCTCTTTGCAACTTGTACATATATAGAACGCTTATTTTCTTCTCATGTTAAAAATAAAAAAGATCCTTATGACTCGTGATGTCAAGACTTGCTTGTGGATTACATTTTTGCAGATTTCAGAAAATGTTAGCTGCGTAAAGGGAAAAGAAATTGGTAAGATGTCGAGATTTATAGGTAAATTTCCTATAAATTTTGACTAATAACCGAGAGAAGAAGCTGGCATAATGTCATTATCCTGAAGTCTTGTAAATCTTTGAGAGTCACATTTAAACTACTCCTTAAATCGATCAGATGGAAGGATGATACATAGAAAAACTCAAAATTTGAGAACAAAAATAGCAATAGAAATGCTACAGAGATTTATCTAACATTTTCAATCAATATGGAAGCATCAATATTCTTGCGAGTATACAGCTCTACTATGGAAATTGAGTGCACGTTTGTTTTACGAGTTAATATTTATTCAGGGTTTTTCTTCCTTGTAGAAATTGTTTCTTCCATCTAATATGCATTGGCACGTTTCATTCTATTTATGTCTATATGAATTTCTTTATGTTGTCCTATATAAGACTGCTCAAATGGAGCAGAAAGATCGTACTTTGTGAAAATTAAGATTAGTAGAGAGACAACAATGGGAAGTACGGCAATGGCCTCAAATTTTATAAGAAGGTATGCCTCTTGTCTGCTGATGTTCAATAGTCATTTTGTTTGCCTGCCGTTCAGATTTCTCTTCTGAATTTAATTTTTGTACTTGTGAACTAGTTTCTTGCCATATTCTTGAGATGTTCCCTTTCCAGAATAAATGTGCACTATGATAATTTTGGTTTTTCATACTGTATCGAGGCAAAATGGTACCCCTGCAGTGGACTGTAAAATGGGCAAATATTTTTAGCTTATTTATCTTCTATAATATTGTCCAGTGCCGTACGATCAACTTACCAGACGAGTGAAAAAGGTTATACTAACATATTGTATGTGATTAGACTCAAGGGAAAGGTAGCACTAATAACTGGTGCTGCTAGTGGAATTGGTGAGTCCACTGCCCGGCTATTCTCCAAACACGGAGCTAAAGTGTTGATTGCATACATCCAAGATGACTTGGGAAAGGAAGTATGCAAAGATTTGGAACAATCATCAGCTTCTTTTGTCCATTGTGATGTAACTAAAGAATCCGATATAGAAAATGCAGTCAACACAGCTGTAGCCAAATATGGGAAGTTGGATGTAATGTACAACAATGCTGGTATATCAGGGATACAGAAACAATGTATTCTTGACTGCGAAAAATCAGAATTCAAAAAGATCATTAGTGTTAACCTCGTAGGTGTGTTCTTGGGCGCTAAACATGCTGCCCGGGTGATGATCCCCAATTGTCGTGGGAGCATAATCACGACTGCTAGTGTTTGTTCTACCATAGGAGGTGGTGCTTCACACGCGTACACAAGTTCAAAACACGGAGTGGTAGGACTAACAAAAAATATCGCAGTCGAACTTGGAAAATATGGCATACGTGTAAACTGCGTATCACCACACCTTCTAGCTACACCTCTGGCGAAGAATTTCTTCAAATTGAATGATGAGGAATGCCGCAGTGTATATTACCATCTCAAAGGTGTTGTTCTTGAGTCAGAAGATGTGGCTGAAGCTGCTCTTTTCTTGGCGAGTGATGAGTCAAAATATATGAGTGGACATAATCTTTTTGTTGACGGAGGCTTCACCATTATGAATTCAGCTTACTTCATATTTCAGAATCCGCCTACAGGAGTTTCAAAGACTTGACATATGCAATCAGCAATGCTATATTGCCATCGCCCTTTGTTTATATTTGCTTATTTCCCTTTGTTTCCTTGTAAATTCAGCAAATGTTTTCATCGTTTTTCATTAAATTATTATTTATGCTCATAAGTTGACAGGATTTCATGTTAATTTGAAATTATAAATTGTTCGAAAACAGCTTTACCTTGGTTTTGATGAGTCACATGATAACAAATTCCTGTTGCATCAAATGCCACGAAAGAAGATGATGTATTAGTTTACAAGGTTAATTGGCACAAACTTTGTCTATATGATTTATTTGCTGTCAATATAGGCCTTGATACATGATAGTTTGTGTAGCAGGGCCCAAAATATAAGAATGACAAGATACAGAGAGACGAATCAGAGCACTACTATACAGTTCTTATACAGTTTTGCACTTAGTGATCAGGATGATTATATAGAAATGATCTCCTCCCACGGTGGGCAGATTTATTGTGCCCACCTGCTGACGTGGTGTTTAAACATTTTTTCTTTTGAAAAGTCAAAAAATACGATTTGATCGTTGATATGGCACCGTCACGTCAACAGTGGGCAATTGTTATCGTGTCTATTGTAAATAGAAAAACTGTCATAATGCTTTTTAAATTAGTAGTACCTTTATTAACAATATCGAGTTTCTTAAATCAATTACCAGCACTCTGTTTGCAAATAAAACTGTATTATGTTTGTGAAGAAAAATAATATTTTCCAAGCATTTTATAAGCTATTTGGCTTTCACTCTTTCAATATAAATCTTTTGTGCGTGAGGTTGTCGCTCCAATAGAGATATTAGAGTAATTTAACATGTTATTATTCAAAATGATATTAAAAAAATTATCTTGTCGACATAAATAAAGCTAAATCTTACATTATTCTACCGGACGGGTGACTTAAGTCATGGCTTGGGGTCCGGGTTGACGTTGATAGGGTAGGTTCAACAAGATGATTTGGTATTTTTTTTATTATTATTATTTTATTTTTTTATTTTTTTTCTAAATCTACCTTTTTACCTATTAATGTTTAATTTTAACTTCATATCACAAGGAAATTATAAAGAAATCCAAAGAAACATTAACCATGACAGCCAAGTGAAGAGAAACCATAGTAAAGACCAACTTGTGACAAACTTTATAGGTAGAGGACCAAACATAAGTTAGGAACAAAGTTGTCACCCCGTATAAATAAATAAACTGCGTAATCAACAATCTCCTTCCCCAAAGTTGTGTCATAGTCAAAACATCCGCTAAACGAACCGCTGTCTTCAACAGAGAAACACCGTACCAACGAAGTAAAGTCTTTCCAAGTTTTTTGATCGACCCGTTGAATTAGATGTAAACTTAAAACTCCGATCTGTAAGTTTTTACCAAGAGCCTATTTCTTTTTTATTTTTTATTTTTAATTTCTCGACTGAAGCTCCAAGAAATGATTGGGGGAAATGGAAGAAGATTTAGATGTTATATTTTGCAGCTTAGAATCACTTTGCGTAACTTTGACTAAATTTTCTTGTTTTTAAATCTTTTTTTTTTCTTCAAGATTTTGAGCAAGAAAAGAAGGAAATTTTGGGTTTCAATTGAATTTTCTTTTCAGACAATTATGAGAAAATTACAAATTTGAGGACAAGAACTATGAAATGAGCATGGATTTTACTGGACTAATTATCTAAAATGATGGCACGAAGTGGGTTATCATTGTCGTTGGAACTTCTTTGCGGGCAAGAAAAAGACTAAAATGCAGCATAAGGGTTTTCAATTTTTAGCTACACTTGTTCATTACTATGTGGGTTGTGAATTATGCAATAGGATTTCTGCTTGTTCATTTATTCTAATTTTTTGGAGCAGATATTTTGAGAGGAGAGTTTAATCATGTCACGGCCAGCGCTTCTTGTTTTCCTGTTGCTAATATTGATTATCACGTCGCAATTTGAATGGAGGCAACAGCTAGTGAGCGATATAGATTTGAGTCCAAGGGAGTCTCAGAAGCAGCAACAAATATCCAAGACAGAAGAAAGCGTCAAAGAGAAGGTAATGGGAGCTTCAATCTGACTTTTCATGGCCTTTAAAAACTACTCAAATTTAATTACTATTCACTTATTCAAAGTTTCCAGAGACAAATTGACAAGAAGTACGGTTGAAGACCTTGTCTTTGTGCTGTCGTCTAATCTCACGAATGAGAGAGGAGTACAAGACCAACAAAATATTAGGACCTGTGTATGCTTATTATAAGCTTGGTATCTTTATTCTTCTTTAAAAACATGGTTTTATAGGAGTTGTTTGCATTAGTTCTTATTTGTTTTGTAGCTGGATATAAAATTGATTTGGATGGGCTAACTAGCATTGAATAGGTTGAACTTTCCCTGAGCCATAGCAAGTGTTACAAAAACAAGTCAATACTAGAATTTCTCTGATACAACTTGTTAAGATTGATACCACTTGTTGTGACACCAATCAATGGATTGAGATGTTGAAGTTATATTTCAAAATAAAAAAGTATGTGATTAAGAACAAAAGA
>CAIGRO010007530.1:0-10196 GCA_903798355.1 Fraxinus baroniana
GATAATACTAAGTTCATTTTTTTTTTCTTTTCCGCTTTAAATTATTAGTCACTTTTATTTATTCAGAAACAATTATTTAATGTATGGTTATGTTTTCATGTTTAGTTTAAATGTATGAATATTCCAGTTATATTTTTAAAGAATATTATTTTATCGTTTCGCAGAGTAAATAAAATTATTTTTGTTAACACCTCATAGCTATGATTGGATTCTACTAGCAAGAGGATTTGGTATTTCAACTATTTAGGTTGAGACAGATTCAACTGTGGCTATTCACTGCATCATTGAGGGTGGAGAACCATGGACAATTTAGAGCATTCTTAGATAGATCAAAGACATCTTCGACGTAGACACGGTTTTTCACATCTACAAAGAGGGAAACTAGGTTGCAGACTCGCTTACTTTAGAGGGTTGGGAACAACGCCACTACTAGGAATATGGACCACTCGACCTACCTAGACAGATTAGGGCATTTGTTTATTGACTAGTTTTCATTTGCATTTACTTTATTTGTATGGGAAGTAGTACTTCCCCATTTATTGTTTTTCATTTATTTTTTGACATTTGTTGCTATGTTGCATTCAGAAGGTTAAGTTTATGCCCCTCATTTCATGTATACTGGCCTATTTTATGATATCCGAAACCCTCATCGGCCAACAAAACTCACTAGGGATGTGTAGATGTCTTTGATAAAAAATAAAAAAAAAAAAGTTCAGTAATTGCTACACTTGGTAAAATTGTTATATTAACTTGAGTAGAATAAAGGTGCAAGATTTCTACATTTAGCATTTCTAATCTTGTTAGAACCATTCACAGAGATGCATGTCTAATCAATCCGTCTACATGATAGGCAGTGAAAATATGGTGTGGGACAAACTAGACCATGAGACAGCCATCAGTACGTCTGAGGTTGATGAAAATAACAACTACAAGCAATAAATGCATGAAAGAGCCCTCCCAAACTTATAATAATATGACCAGTTAAATGAACATAAAAACCATTAATTTGCAAGACAATATAACTAAAATAGACATATCAAGTAGAAAGGGAAATCATAACGGACCTCAACCGGGCATATTCCTGTTCCTCGCCAGTAGCTTTTTGACTTATTAAAAGCAGGCGTCTTCCATGAATAGTTCCATTTCCTTCTCAATAGGTGGTCAATCTCTTCTTTTGACAACTTGTAATCCAAATGATTTGCAAAAGTACTGTGGAAAAAGAAGACACTCTTGCAATGAGTGTGTGCATTTCTATTGACCCTTTTATGAGGTCTTCCGTAGAATAACTAAAAGAACTTGTGTATTAAGAAACATAAAGTCAAAAAGCCAACCAAATTTAGAGTCATATTTCTTACAAGTGAAATACAGAAAATGTATGCTTTTTGTCGGGGTAAATTGCAAGCTGATATATTACATGGTTCGCTGATATTATTACTAATTGAATTATTATTTATCTTACCCCTGAGAAACATTTGATTTGAAAAGTTAATAAATGAATAAGAAGGCAAAGCAACCCCTGCTTCCAATATGAAAAACAAAGTATGTTTGGCAGTATAAAAAACAAGCCCATATGGTGATATACATGGCCAAAGTAATATGCCGACAACGAACATTCAGAATTTCACCTTTTTAAAAACTGAGGTATGACTAGGACATGAAAGCACACATTCTTAATTTGACTACAGCCAATCGGCAGCAGAAGGAAAAAAATTAGTATAGTTCAATTAGGTTAGAAAGTTATTGTAAGGCCAACAATGTAAGAAAATCATACAACATTCTTCCGACAGCAAACTTAGGACGGAAATGGAAGGAAATGTTAACACAATGACAGAAGAGTAAATGACGTGATAGCTGCCTGCAAGTTCTTGTTCTAGGGGGTGGGGGTATTATGGGGATTTAATACAACAAAATTGTAGAGGCTTTAACCTATAAATAGAGGGTAGGGTTTCATTTGTTTTATACAGGAACTAGGGCATACCAATGGGGAGAGAGGCAGCCTCTCAAAAGCCGGCCATTTCATTGTAATTCAATTCAGTTTTTAATTCAATATATACACAAAAATACAATACAGATCTGTTTTACCAAATGATGGTACCAGATGTGCATTGTATTTAGCCTTCCGTCTTAATAAAATATTTCTCCATGAATAGAAAAAACTGTGTCATCTAGGAAAGGAAATACAGAAGAAGCAGACAAAATTCTTCCTGTCTTGGAAGCCATACAAGTCCCCTATACCTATGCATACGGTGTCTGATCAACTGTGACAGTATAGCAATTTAGATGTAGAAATATGCAGTTACAATCAAATAGTTATTTAATATATAGGACATCCTTTATTTCTACTAATTTTAAGAAATCGAAGAGTTGACTCTCTGATGTAAAAAGTGTAATAGTGTATAATGTTGTAGCACATTCTTCAGAGTTTTGAATAATGAAATTCGTTGAACTCATTTTAAATCTGATATGACGTAAAAAGAAAGCTAAAACCATGAAGTGAAACTCAAATAGAAGGTGTTCTTCATGCATGCAGCATATCTCAAAAACCTAAGATCTATAGGCTCATTCTTAGGTTAACTGACCACCGGGACCTGATTCCTTTCAGGAAACCCCATGAGATCTAGCCATATAAGATATTGAAGCTTTAGACAACAAAGAAGTACTCTTATCCTCTCTTGAACTTTAGAATTTCAAGAGCATAACTTTTATCCATTGCTGTATGGCAGAATGGGAAATGTTCAAAAAGTTTCAAGGCAATACTTTCCACAGCAACTATAGAGCCTAAGTCCAGGATCAAATGTATCAACAATATGACTCTGTTACTGCTATTTTGGATCTCTTGAAGAGGTAGTGTCTAAGCAAAAGAGATCACATTTCTAATAGCAATTTGAGGCAAATAGTGGACAATAATTTCTTTGTCTATCATATTTGGATAGAGTATATAGAGAAATACAAAGCAAATGTTGTAAAATATGTGAGTTGAGAAGACCTTGTGATCATAGATGCCTCAGATATTGATTGACCATTCACTCTCACATCACTTTCTTCATCCGTGTCAGATAGTTCATCATCATCAGTACCAACATCTTCACTCAGTTCCGTAGCATCAACCATTTCAAAACCTTTTAATCCTTTCACAAAAGTATTACTCCTGGGAGACTCTTTATCATTTCCTGAACCTAGGAAAGAAACAAGGGTTAGAATGGAAAACGATGATGTCCAAAATAAGAATTCATATCTATACACTATCTGCTAAGCAGACCAAACTGTTTAAATGCCAAAGAAAAACAATTCTAACACGAGGGTTACCAAAAAAAAATGAGCAAATCTTTACTTGTAAGGCAATAAAAGTTGCTCTGTGTACTATCGGTGTATGTAAGTGTCCACAACTCTTATACAGTAGCCGTTATCACAACTTAGTTACAATCCTCGAGCTCATGAGATGAAGAGAGTATAATGATCTTATTTTCATGAATTACTTATCTAATATATTACCAAAGACTCAAAAAGTCAACAGAATATAATAGAAATTTGTTCTAGACATAATCTGAGACAAACTAAATGTAACAAAGCCATTAACTAATCTTGTTTTTCCACCTTTTTTTCTATCTTTTGGTAGGATATGGTCTGAGTAAATAGTGAGCATGATAAATACTTCAATCTTTAAGAAAGGACAGTGAGACAGATTTAAAATTGACTTGCTAATACGCAAGGAGCTCATGACCAAAGACATTATGAAAAACTTCATAGATTAATTTGACCAAGATTATATTGTGACATCTTCTGAGTCAAAAAGAGCAGATTGTAGACATCTTCTTAGTCAACAGGCAAACAACTTATAATTACTACATTATTTATAAAAAGTGAGTGAGAAAATAGAGTCAAAAATGACTCTTGCTAATACACAAGGATCTCATGACTAAAGACAACGATAATTTGAACAGATTACAACTTGACATCTTCTCAGTCAAAAAGAGCAACTTGTAGACAACAGTACATGCACTTCCCTGAAGAAGTGAACCACTTATTCTTCTCGAGGTAATAAACATAAAGACCCCTTATTAACAATAGCCAATGCCATATTGTTTGCCAAAGTTGTCTTTCAGTTAATATAGTTATATGACATATCGAGGCTCTTGTAGAGAAAAAATAGGGGAAAATGATTGTAGATATATCATAAAAGCAGGAATTAGTAAAAGCTCTTGAAAATATAATAGCAAACGCACCATCATGCTGTTCATCGGGCTCGCTAGAAGATTCAATATCACCATCTACATCTTCATCTGTGTCACTTTTCCCTTCTTCTATTTGCCTACTCACAATATAAGCATTCAGTAATGTTTTAGCTAACTATATGTAATAGCTTCACTAAAAATGAACCGAAATCTACAAGTTGTACATGGATAAATAATACATAAAGTCAATATAACAGTTTCTATCTTGAGATATTCGGTCTTTGTATCGAGAACATTGTTTTGAACTTATGTTTCTACTCAAATTTTTTTGAGGACCTTGACATTAAGAAATTATTGTACTGTGAAAGGAAAAAGAACTTCTCTTACACACCGAAAAAATATCCTTTCATCTGCTAACGTCCTTTTTTGTCCAATACCCAAATTTGACAGTGGAAGTTTAGATCATTTAGTCCATTTGGATTCAAGATCATTTAGTCTGAGTGAATCTCCAAGATCTCAAACTCCCCAAGCAAGCCGCAATAGAAAATCCATAGTTCAGTATTTTCTTTTGATCAACACTCTACCTCGTGTCGCTCTCCACTGCCAAATTACATGATTAACCTTATCTCCCTGTTTCGCCCCTTCCAACTTTCTACAGAATTGAATAAAGTCTAATCCAGAGTACATATTTAGATAATCCTGTCATCTTGGATTTGAAATCGCATTAGAATATTTGCGAAGATTTTCACCTCAATCAAAGAATTCAACTCATCATGGCTAGAAGCTATTTTAAAGCTCAATTTTTTGGAGCTTATCCTAAAAATCCTCCTAGTGTTACTCTTCACATCCCATAAAAGAATCCCGTCCTCCCCATACCCCCAACCAACCCTGCCATGTATAGTTTATACCTATTGACCTTACATGTGTATTAAGATGTCCTTGAGTATGCTGATAAAGTGTTCAATTTCCTTTGCCAGCAGGACAAATTTGCTGACTTATATAAATTCTCATTAATTTATGACATAATTATTTATACATTTTTGAAAATGAGTGAAAATTACTTGTGCCCTTTTTTACAAAACCTTATCATAACCATGGAATGTTTAAATGTGTGAAGTTTACAGATGTGGATTTTTAGTTCATGTAATCTGCATTTCCAAATGCGACACTCAACCACGCAACTCAAAACACTAAAACAAGACACTGGTTAAGGAAAAATTGAGTCAGAGAAATCAATTACCTTCTTCTCAAAGCATTGGCAACAGTTTCATTTCGAGACCCCAATGTCTTCAACAAATTGTCATACATACTTGGTTCTCTATAAACAATTTTTTCAGATTCTTCCTCTTCAGAAGCTACGTCTTTGTGCTCCTCCGACAAGTCCACTGTATTAAAAATCAAATCATTCATGCATTCATCCATGCAGGTTATGGAGAATGTGTTAAAGCAATTTTGGTGTTTTCCCAACTTGAAGCCCTGTCGAATTTTGTTTGATCTAGGACTGTTAAACTATTTAGAACTTCATTACTTTTTTATCAAACTTCGTAACTTCAATGTCCAGCATTATATTGTTGTGAATTAACAGAATCCTGTAAAGTGGCTACTCAACTACCTTTCCCCATTTTTGAATGTTTCTTAATATCATTGTTTTAGAACTTATAACTCTCAGAAACCCCCACCTGTCCATATCAAATTCAAATAAGATCGATCCTCTCCAGAGGTCCTTTCGTATGAATTTGTGTATGAAACATAGCACGGGATATCTATATGATAACTTCGTCTGTTTGCTTGCACGATCATTTTCATGTACTTGGCATGTATGCGTTCTTTAGGTTCAAAAAAAATTATGCGCGCTAGTTTTTTTAGCATATGCAAACAGAAAATAAACTTCAAAAGATAAGTGAAATGACAAAAGAAATTTAAATGTTCACGTCAAACACAACTACAGTAATCATGTAAATCAACTTGCCTGAGTCGTCACTCTGCGAGGAGCTTGGTATGAACTTCTCGTCATTGGCACGGCGATTTCTTTTTAAATTTTCTTTCTTTGATAATGTCTCTGCTGTAGACAGCCTCTTAAACCCTGTTCCATAATATAAAATTACATATAGCATCTCTTTGCTATCAACTTACATACTAACGGGCATATAAATTAAATTTTTAGCAAACTCATTTAGGACAAAATAATTGAAAATTAATGACTATTTAGAGGGAAAACCCAGAAATATTTGACTATTAGAGTTAAAAAAAAATCTACCTTGTTTACGAGCAAACCTTTGCTTCCCCATTGTGATGTTAGCACTCACTAACACTGACAAAGAGAGAAGACACGACGTGGCAGAGGAGGTTGTGGAGCGCCTCGTAAGCTGGGACAGAGCAGGCGGCGTTGGCGGTTCTGGTGGGCTGCCGCAGCCGCAGGTGGTGTTGGCTTTTGGAGAGGCTTCGTGTTTTTTCAATTTTTTCCTTTCTGTCTCTATTTTTCTTCTCCTTTCTTTTACTTTTAGCTTAATTGCAACCTTCATCCTCATGTTTATCCTATTTTTACTTTTACCCTTAAACTTTGTTTCTTAACACGTGACGATTTCTAATAATAAAAGTAACATGAGATCACAATTCGTTCACTCACACGCAAAAATCGATAAATAACCAAAACTTAAAACAATTTTTCAATATTTAATTTAAATAAAATATAATTAACCAAGACATAAGTAGGCAAGAAGCTTCTTATAAAAAGTAAAAAAAGAACCTAATGAGTTCAAATCATATTGCATCACTAGTCCCTCAATTCTTATTAAAATGATTATTAAGTCCTACATAAAAAAACAAATTTTGATAATAAACAAAAATGATAATTAGAATAAAATAAGAAAATATGCTTCATTTTTAGAATAAATCAATTTTGTGGTCTTTTAAAATATTTGTCTTTTAACCTATGTTTGAGTCATATTAAAATTTTCATTCTCATTGTTCTATTTATTTTCAACCACATTTTTCAATAAAATAATATTTTACAGCACATCAATAATTTTTCCTTATTTTTCAACCACAAATTATCCATCAATCTACTATTTCAAAATACATTATTCCAAAATAATGTGGCTCAAACACACCCTTAATATAAATGTATACATTTAAAATAGGTGAATTTCTATCTAGCATATCATGTTCATAAATGATTTATAAATATGAGTCAAACATTGGTTCATATTAATTTCTAATAATTGTTTGTGTGAACTGTGTATGATAAGAATAGATGGTAACAATAACATTTATTTATAAGTTATAATTTTCCACACATATATTAATCTCAATCATCGTTTTATTTTGTCACCTGAGAACTACCTTAGTACATGTCCTGATTATTTCCCTGTTTAACCTTGAAAATTTGGTGTCAAAAACGGGTAGAACTGAAGTGGAAATTGCATGAAATAAGGTCTTTAGTTTGACATTTTTAAAAATCAGGTTTACATTTTATTTATTCAATTTTCAGATTTTTATCATTTGAATCAATATGATATTATAAAATTAAATTAACCGATATACCCACCCTAATACCTACCCCACCAAATTTCAATCACAAACCCTATATTACCACTATTGCCTCCTCCCCTTCATTCTCGTCTCATCCCTTTTCCCTCTCCCTCTCTCACTCCAGTCCCTTCTCCGTCGTCTCCTCCCTTCTCCCTCCCCCTTTCTCCCTCCGTGCACAACAGCGTCGCGCTGCGACGAAGGTCCGCTTGATGAAGTCATAGGTACTTTCCTACTCTCTCTCTCTCTCTCTAAGCAGATATACAAAAGTTTATATATATTTTTTTGTTTTATATATTACTTCTGCGGAGGTTTCATCATTTGTTCATGCTTTGTAAGGGAGATGTTGTGACGAAGCTCACAAATGAAAAAATACCATACTTTAACGCACCAATTTACCTTTAGAACAAGACACGGATCGGTAAAGTTGATGAAATATTTGGCCCCATTAATGAATCTGTGAGTCTACACATTTCAGATTTTTCCTGGATTTTTATTTTTGTAAGTGTAAGGTTTATTTTTTATCCATTTCTTATTATTTTGGTGGCTCTGTTACAGTGTTTTTCGATTAAAATGATAGAGGGAACTGTGGCCACCTCGTATTCAGCGGGCGAGAAGTTCTACATTGACCCGGCTAAGATTTTACCGCTTTCAAGATCTGTGACCAAGTGTTGGTGGTGTATTGGGATTGAGGGACGGGTGTTTGGGTGTATGTGACCAACTATATTGATATGTGACCAAGTATTGGTGGTGTATTTGGATTGTGAGACATGTGTTTGGGTGTATGTGACCAACTATATGGTTCTATGTGGCTAACTATTTAACTGTGACATTAAAATTCGTTAATCTGACTCAAAATATAATATGTGACCAATAAATTTGAAAATATGTGATCTCTATTATCTACAATTTTTTTAACTTGTGACCAATTAAAAATTTGGGACATATAACTTTTTTGATCAGTGACCAATGAAGTCAATTGTGACCTATAAATTTTTTGATTTATGACCTCGAGATAAGTTGTGACTGAAAATTAAATTTTTAACTGCTTAATAAGATATTTGTGACCTCGTAATCATAGCAGTTATCAGAATTAAGCGGCGACGGAACAGTCACCAGAATAGTCGTCGGAATTAAGCGCGGTCGGGGAACAATCGTCAAAGTAGTCGACGGTCACCGGAATAGTCGCTGAAGCGGTAGGGAAGGTGAATGTTGGGTGGGGTGGGGTAGATGGGGTGGGTAAATTATATTATATTATATTATAGTTAAATATTTAATTTAATATAATAATTGTGAAATATAATTAATTAATTCATGGAAAACCTAATTTTTGCAATTCTCAAACTTGAGGCTTGATTTTTGATTTTGTGATAGATAATACATGATCTATGCACTTTTCCATAGAACTGAATCCGCCAACACCATACACTAGCCCAAGCCCAATTTGAGTTTAAACCAACCCGTAAAATAAAAGATCCTGCTCAATTACATGTGGCAATGGAGTGGGATAGGGTAGACATTCTCATCCTCATCTTGTCGAAAAAAATTTGAAGGTTAGGAGAGACGGAGATTAAAATATCTCCATCTATCGTCCAATTTTGATTAATTATTTATTTATTTGGTATTAGTTTTATTTTTATGTATATGATAAAAATTGAAAAGTTTAAAAATTGGGAAATTAGGGTGGTGATTAAGTTCTCCATCCGTGTCCCATTTACAATTCAAGACGAGGATATCTTGTCCTATTCGAGATAAAACAAAGAGGGGCCCGGCAAGGAACGAAGAACTTTGTCATCCCTAGGATGAGATTCAAGATCGTTCCTTGCCCATGACCCATGAAATATTATGATACATGTTCCTTGACTTGACATATTCAATATGTCATTGCCATTTTTTTCACAAAAAAAAAAAAAAGAAAGAAAGAAAGAAAAATACGTAAATATAAATTTAGAAAAAAAAATACAGTAGAGGATTATCAGAGTAAAGAGACTTGCAATTAAATGTCATCTAAAACCAGAGATCAAGGGAGGACATTATTTTATGTCATCTTGTAATTAGCATTCCCTGTCTCCATCTTAACAACAAAAAAGAAAGCAAGTACCAACAAAATTTAGATGACCTTTCACATGAGTTCTTTGAATAACCTTATTTATGACTCGTTGGAGAAAATATTATTTACCGTCATATAAATTGTTCATGTTAGATCATTAAGAATATGTAAATAGAAAGTTGAAACGTACCTGAATCAGACATGGTTATCGCAATGAACAAGTCCTGCGATTTTAGTTTTCCAGATCAACACATTGTTCCTTAGTTTTTCTCTCTAATGATGAGTGTCAGAATAAAATGAACAGAACATGTAATCTAGGGACCATAACCGTGTGTATATATACTAACGGCCTATTGACCTAATTCGGCCCATCATGAAATTAGGAACGGGCCGGGTCTCTACACATATAGGCCCACACTTTAATTGAATGTTTTAAAGCCCAAAAT
>CAIGRO010007541.1:0-13656 GCA_903798355.1 Fraxinus baroniana
TGAACCACATTATTATGAAAGAATATATTTTGAAATAGTAAAGTGAGGAAAAATGTGATTGAAAAAGAAGGAAAAGTTATTGATGTGATAAAAAAATATTATTTTAATAAAAATGTGTGATTAAAAATGAGTAGAAGAATGAAAATAAAAATTTTAATATGAATCAAATAGGGGATTTAAAGTGCTGCACAAAAAAAAAAAAAAAGGGGGATGTGGGACCACAAATTAAAACCAACATGATGGTTTGAAACCATTAATTGGTGACTCCATGCACTCGCGATTTCTTCCCACAAATCGAATCAAATCATTTTAAAATGATTTGTTTTAGGTTTCTCGTTGCAAAAATCATACAAAATCGAATCCAACCCTATTTTATTAAAAAATTAATTATATTAAATTATATATTTTAAAACTTTCACTTTTCAGGAAAAAAAAATAACACCAATTTGAAAATAAAAATTACAATCAACCCACTGAAATAATCATATAAAAGCAAATTAAGTTCATCATTACTAGCTCATAGTTTTACAAGTTAACTACATGCGTCTTGACTCAATATTTAAACTAAAGTAATCAGCAAAAATTATAGGAGTAAATTACGCCCAAAGCTTCAGAATCCCTAATCATCAACGTCGTCACCAATCACCAATTGAGTTGTTGACGTCAATCCTAGGAACGGAGTCCCTGCACTGCGTCTACAGTGAGCGCTCACCACCAGAGACGACCGTCCACTATCGGAGACCACCTCCCAAAGCACCTACGCCTCCGCACTTTTCCCTTCACAAATCACCGCGAGTTACGGTGGTGAAATGACACCGTGAAGCAAACCACGACGAAACAGAGCTCCAACGATGAACATGTGGGTGATGCTGCAGATCGAGGGTGCAGAAGAGAATGTGTGGTGGTGGTGGTGGTGTAAGGTGGAGACATTTTGGTGTTGGATTGTTAGTATTGGTGGCAGCAGGTGGCCGTTTTATCTCTGGTTTGATTTGGTTGTGTTTGTAGTTGTTGGTGATGGCTGTGGTGGTGTTGATGTTGGCGGTGCTCGCTAGGTGGTGTTGGTCTTGGGTCTTAGTGGTTGCAGGTTGCAATCTTGTGTGGTGTATGTAGTGGCGGCGGTGTTGTGGTAGCGATGGCGTGGGCCTATTGTCGTGGTTGTGATTTTGTTGGCAGCGGTGGATACGATGGAGACGATGGGTGGGACAAAGAGTGTCTGTGACCAACTATTTGGTCGATTTGTGACCAAGTATTGGTGGTGGATCGAGATCAGGGGATAGGAGTTTGGGTGTATGTGACCAATTTGGTTCGCCTTTGTTCTGTTGTCCTCATTTCTCTCTCCAAAACGTTTTAGCTTCTATGTTGTTAGTGGTGGTGATTTTGTGATGGTGGTTGGCAGTGGTGTTGGATTTAGTGGTGGTGGCTTTGTTGGTGATATGGTTGTGGTGTGGTGGTGGCGATCTGACAGAGTATGTTGGATTTGATGGTGATGGAGGCGATGGTTGGCTTGGGCACGGTGTTGTGTGCGGTCAAGATGTTGGAGCATGTTTGGAGGTGGAGGTGGGGTGTTGGTTAATTTGTGACCAACCATTTTGTTATCTGTGACCTAAAAATTATATAATCTGTGATCGTAAAAAAATTTGTGACCAACTAATTTGGAAATCTGTGATCGTATGACTGATAAATTTTAAAATCTGTGACCGACGAATTAATTATGACATACAAATTTTTTTATATGTGACTATTAAAAAAATATGTGACCAATTAATTTGAAAATCTGTGACCTGCAAATAAACTGTGAACAATTTGTGATCATTAATTCTATAACTGTGACCTTAATATATTTAATTAATTAACTAATACTTGATTTATGAATTTTGAAACTTAAAATCTGAATATTGATTTACCTCATTCCAAATACCTGACTTTTGAAATCTTCCTTTTTTTTTTGAAGGAATTGACCCAACCAAGAAACCCATACACAATACCATTCAATCCTTAGTTCCCACCCATTCCTTCTCCTTCCGCTCTGCCATTTGACTACTGGGACACAGATGGACTCTCACGGACACTACATAGATGGACTGCTCAACCTCTCAAGAACTCTTACCCGACGCTGCCTTCCTCCATCTTGAAATCTCTTGCGATTCTTTTCGTTTTCGAGCCCTAAATCGCAGTGGGCAAATGCCTTTGATTCCATTGGCGAATCGACGATGACAACACAGCAGAAGAATGAGGTGAAGTTCCCCCCATAAGCAATCTTGTTTCTCTTTTCTTTTTATTTTGTTATGGTTGAGGCTTAACTTCAACCAAAACTACAGAACTCGATTGAATTATCACTAACAATTGAAGAATCAGCTGGGAATCAATAACACAAGTTGTAATTCTATTAATTGAACGAAATTACAGCTCAATAGTGAAGTACGAAAGCAATAAAGAAGGGAAATAAGAAAAGAAGAGAAGAAAAGAGAGTCAGAGAGGAAATTGAGAGGGAAATTCACACTCAGAAAAACAACACACGCATTCCCTTTCACTTCTATTTCGATCGGCATAATGTTTCATTCTAGCTCTAGCTTGAGCCAAATTTTCCCTTAGTAATTGGTCTATTCTGTGTCTTTCCTGAATGATCTCCTCCAATGCTGCGATGTTGGTTTGTTGATATGGGCTCAAAGCCAACTGGGAAGGCTTAAGACCATATAATGCCTCAAATGGGGTCATGTTGATGGCTATGTGTAGGGTGGTATTATACCACCATTCTGCCAAACGTATCAAGTTGCTCCACTGTTTAGAATGTTTACAGGCTATGCATCGAAGGTACATTTCTAAACACTGATTTAGCCTCTCTGTTTGGCCATCAGTTTAAGGATGATATGTTGTACTCAACTGCAGCTTGACCCCCAATTGCTTGAATAGACTCTGCCAAAAGTCACTAGTAAACACCCTATCTCTATCAGTTATAATGCTTTGTGGCATTCCATGCAATTTATAGATGTGATCCAAAAGTAACTTGGCAATATAAGAGGCTATGAATGGATGAGCCAAGGTTAGGAAATGTGCGTACTTTGTAAACCTATCCACCACCACCAATATCACATTATTAGCATTAGAAGTAGGTAGTCTCTCGATGAAATTCATGGAGATATGACTCCACGCATATTGTGGTTTTGGTAAAGGTTGTAAAAGGCCTGGGTAAGCCACGTGTTCATTCTTACACCTCTGATAAGTATCACATTCTAGGACCTCTTGTTTGATTTCTTTACTTATTCTCGGCCACAAAAAGTACTGTTTTGCCCTGTGAATGCTAGCATGAACACCTGAATGCCCACATTCCTGGGAAGCATGAATGGCTTCAATCAGTTTCTTCCTCACTTCTCCTCCAGTCCTAATATAAATTCTGGATTTATAGTTGAGCGGGCCATTCACATACAGGTAATCTAGGTCTGCCTGACCCTCTAGCAATAGGGTATTAATTTTGTCTTTAGCTGCTTCGTCTCCTTCATAATTAGCTGTCACTTCTTCTATCTACTGAGGTGTCATAGCAGTAATAGCTAGGCAACTTATTTCTCTTCTGGATAAGGCATCTGCCACCTTATTGTTGAGGCCCCTCTTATACTGAATTTCGTAACTGAGCCCCAATAATTTCGACAACCATTTCTGTTGTAATGGGGTGGTGATTCTTGCTCCAATAGATACTTATGGGACTGGTGATCAGTTCTGATGATGAAATGGTGTCTTTCTAGATAATGTCTCCACTTTCCCATCGCAGTTACTAGTTCCAGTAACTCTTTTTCATAGATTGACAGGCCCAAATTCCTGCTACAAATGCCTTTAATTAAGTAAGAGATAGGTCTTTTCTTCTGCATTAAGACAACCCCCAATCCACCATAACAAGCATCAATTTCTATAATAAATGGTATAGAGAAATATGGTAAAGCGAGGACTAGTGTGGTGCTTATAGCCTTCTTCGATTCGTTGAATGCTTCCTTAGCCTTTTCACTCCATTGGAAGTTATCTTTCTTCAACAAATTAGTTAGAGGTTTGACAATAACTCCATACCCTTTTACGAACTTCCTGTAATACCCTGTCAGACCAAGAAATCCTCTAAGCTGCTTGACATTAGCTGGTGTGGGCCATTCTTGCATTGCTGTAATTTTAGAAGGGTCAACTGACACCCCTTCCGCAAAGATAATATGGCCTAAGTACTCTATCTAGGACTGCCCAAAGGAGCATTTACTTTCCTTGGCATAGAGTTGATGTTGCTTGAGGATTTTCAGTACCACAGTGACATGCTTATAGTGGGATTCTAGGTCTGTGCTATACACCAAAATGTCATCAAAGAATACCAAGATGAACTTTCTGAGATGTTGTTTAAATACCTCATTCATTAGGCATTGGAACGTGGTTGGGGTGTTTGTCAATCCGAATGGCATTACTCTAAACTCATATAGACCCTCATGAGTCTTAAAGGCTGTTTTGTAGACATCTTCAGTAGCCACTCTAATCTGATGGTAGCCAGCCCTCAAGTCAATCTTTGTGAACCACTTGGGTTTCCTTCAACTCTTCCAATAATTCATCTATTAATGGCATAGGATACGTGTCTTTAATTGTGAGGTTATTAAGCTGTCTATAGTCCACGCAGAATCCCCATGTACCATCTTTCTTTCTGACCAAGTGCACAGGTGAGGCATAATGACTATTACTTGGTTGTATGATGCCATTTTCCTTCACTTCCTTGACCATCTTCTCTATTTTCATCTTCTGTATATAAGGGTATCTATAGGTCCTCATCTTGAATGGTTGTGTCCCCTCTTTCAGAGGAATATGATGGTCATTAAATCTGGGTGGGGATAAGCCCTTTGGTTCCATAAACACCATAGGAAATTGCTTCACCACATCTTTAGTTTTGATGGAGTGGCTCTTTGTTTCTCCTCAGTAATGGATGCAATTTGTGCCATGATCCCATAAGTTTGATTCTTACTCCATCAATTCCCTTCATGATTGTTCAACACTTGGAATCCATTCTTATTCGTTTCATCCTGAAGTTCCCACTTGACTCCACTATGGCTAAGTGTAATACTTCCTTTAATAAAATCAAACAATACTGGGCTAAACTGACTTAGCCAGTCCACTCTAGTACCATGTCACTTCCTCCTAATTTGAGAACCCTCAGCCGGTATTGGAATTCTAATTACTTCATCTTCCAAGATAATGGGTTGCAAATAGCTTTGCTGATAAGTTTTCCTCATCCTACTACAGTTACTGAGGCAGGCTTGGCTATTTGAATGCTGCAACTGATGTTACTAACCAATTGCTCATCAATGAAGCTATGGGTGCTTCCACTGTCTACTAGGATTGATACTCTTTTTCCTTTAATCAGCCCTGGTAATTTGATGGTTTTACCCATGTTACTGCCCATCAATGCATAGAGTGAAATCTCCATCAATTCAGCCATCCCACTTTTACCACCCTGCTTCTCTTTGTCTCGAGGTGCGTCTCTACTCCTTCTTCTTTCTCCTCATCAACCAGGATGAAATTGAGCATCCTATTCTTGCAAACGTGATCTTTAGTGTACTTCTCGTCACACTTGTAGCATAATCCCAATTCTCTTTTAGTCTGAAAATTAGATGGTATAATGGCTTTGAATTTAATGAGGTTGATGGAGTTTCTTTGTTCAGTGTAGATGGTGGGTTTAGGAGTAGGTTCAATTGGTTTAGTAGTTAGATTGGTCCATTTAGGTGTGGGGTAAGGCTTGTAGGTTTTAGAGTTTTTGCTGAGGGCTGTGATGGTATTCTCTTGTAAAATGGAAATTTCGAATGCTTTAGCTACTGTTTGTGGTTGAATGATTTTAGCCATTGATTTGATCTCCTCTTTTAGGCCACTAGTAAAAATAGAGATATAGTAGGATTCCGGCAAGTGTGGTAAGGAAGTCATCACCTGGGATTTTAATTCCTCAAACTACTTATGGTATTCCAATATAGATCCCTTCTGCCTCAGTTTACTAAAGACTTCTATCACTTCTTTTGCTGTATTTTCAGCAAACCTCCTGCAAATTTCTCTTGAGAACAGGTCCCAATCCGCGTGTGGTTGACTGGATATGAATCCATGGAACCATATATCAGCCTTTCCCTTAAGGTACATCTCTGCAATTGCCACTCTCATCTCATCTTCAATTTGATGAATTTGAAAATACTTCATCGCTTTTCGCAACCATTCTCTAGGTCATTCTCCTCCAAAATAGGGAAAAATCTATTTTGGGTAATTTAGAGAGCATTTTGAATTCCCTACCTTTACCAGAACTTCCTGAGTGGTACTCACTCCCATAAGTATTATCACCACTGTTTTAAGATGGAACTGCACTTCCTTCGATTTGTTTCTTATTATGATTTGCTTTACTCCTGTTCATCTGAGCTAACATTGCCACAATATATTCATATTTCTGGTTCATTTCGCCCATCATTTGCTCCATTCTATCATGTTTGGTGCTCATTACCTTCTGCACCTGATCTGTAGATTTGAATGCCACTCCTAGGTCTACAATCTCCTTGTCCAACCACTTCAAATGACCCTTATTCATTTTTCTTCGAGTTTTAGCCATCCCAGCCTTCGTAATTGTTCTGATACCAAATGTTATGGTTGAGGCTCAACTTCAAACAAAACTACAGAACTCGATTGAATCATCACTAACAATTGAAGAAAATCAGCTGGGAATCAATAACCCAAGCTATAATTCTATTAATTGAACGAAATTACAGCTCAACAGTGAAATACGAAAGCAAATAAGAAGGAAAATACCGAAATAGGAAAAGAGGAGAGGAAGAGAGAAGACAGAACCAAGCTGTAATTCTATTAATTGAATGAAATTGTAGCTCAACAGTGAAATACGAAAGCAATAAAGAAGGGAAATAAGAAAAGAAGAGAAGAAGAGAGAGACAGAGAGGAAATTGAGAGGGAAATTCACACTCAAGAAAACAACGCGCACATTTCTCTCTTCCTCATCCTGTTACAATAGAAAGAAGTAACATTATTCACTCTTGCAAAGTAAAAAAAAAACGTGTTCCAATTACAATTGAAATTCGTGGCTTAAAACGACATTGTTTCCCTCTAATCCAAAATGGCGTCGTCTTTGTTCTGATTGGAATTTGGCGGCAGCAGTTCTTCTTCCGACAGCAGGTTGGTTCCTTCTTCATGGTATTCCTCTTGCCTTTTGTTCCCCACTTCACCTTCACCATTGGCGAATCGAAGACGAAGCAATCTTGTTTCTCTTTTCTTTTTATTTGTTATTTTGATTTGTTTAATGTTTCAAACTTTCTTTTTTTGTAACATACAGTGAACTTAATATTATTTTATGAGTTAGATGGCCTATTAATCTTTTCTTGAGTATTGTGCTTGATTTAAAATCATGTATTATTTTTATATTGTATATGGAATTAGCATTGCGAAATGTGAATTGCTTTTGCTTCTAGTATTAATACCTCTGTGAATTGTTATGTTTGCTCTGTGAATTCACAAATGAATTACTCTTTGAATTGCCTTGCTTTATAGTATTTGTGATTTTGTGAATTAAATCTCTTCCAGTAATTGGATGTTGTGAATTGTTGAGGGTAATTTCTAAATCTTGAATCTTTCCACTTAAGCGCATACATTGTTTAAATTCTGTTTCGAACAAAAAAATGAAAATGTACTCTAAGCCAATAGCTTATCTAAAAAATTGATCCTAGTCAAATCAAGCAACATTTTATGAAATGGAGGGAGTTCTATTATATGGTTGAGTGTCAGTGGTTTTTGCTCAAGTTTGTGAATCAAAATATTTAATTAGCTCAAGTACTGTTTTTTGGATTTTAAATCTATACTATCTCTAGAACTAGATTGATTGAAGCTTACAAATTTTGCAGGACAAATTGGATATTCTCTCACTCCTATGATTGCTAGGGGTGTGATGTTTGGGCGCTAACCAATCAGTCATCCTCCACATGCTAGATATTCCTCCTGCTGCTGAGGCTCTTAATGTAATGAAGATGGAATTGCTCAATGCTACACTCCATCTTCTCAAAGGTTAGTAATTTACTCTTGAGTAGCGAAAATAATTGTCAATAGTTTCATGTATTTTGACATTTTGTATGCCAAATGGGATATGGGTTAAAAGTGGATAACTTATATCTATCTACTATGCTATTTAAATTTGGTGTCGTTGAAACAAGTGATGTTGTTGAAGCATGCAATAGAGTCAACATTGTAGTGATGGTTGGTGGTCTTCCCAGGAAAGAAGGCATGGAGAGGAAAGATGTGATGTCAAAGAATGTCTCCATATACAAATCCCAGGCTTCAGTTCTTGAGAAGCATGCAGCTGCCAATTGCAAGGTGATATGCTTATATCGAATTTTCTTGATGACCTTTTTTCATAGAATAATGCTATGTCGTTTTTACTATTGTCATAATGTTTTTTATATTTTTATCACCATTAAATTCATAGTCAAAAATTCAAAGTACGGCATTAAATTGTACCCACAATAAAAAATATTCCTAGCTCCGCCCTTGGTCAATCCCCAAATCTTCAGATTCCCAATCTCGCTTAATCTCAAATTCTCATTCAAGCCATTTTCTTTATTGTTCTTCCCTTTTTTTTCCCCCTTCATTAGGTGTAATTTATGGGCGAGTTGCCTTTATTTCTTTTTTATTTTGGTAATACAATTGTTTTGGGGACTCAAAGTATAAAGACCCTTTAATGTAGAGACAACCTTTAATGTGAATAGTTATCATTTCAATATGTTTTATTTATCACTATACCATGTTTGGATAAGTGTTATGCCCTAAGTCCAATCAACTTTGGACATAAACACATTATATATATATATATATAATCGATGCATATTTATTGCAAGATATATTATTTGATTGAAATTAATATTCTAATAATTTAAATAATAGAATCTGTAGATTCAAGTCTTGGTGATCTGCTAATCACAAGGATTTGTGATTGTGAACTACAAATTACATATGATTGAATCTTAAATTGTCTTTGTCGTATGTAATAACGAGATACAAATATCGTTATTGCGAATAGACCATCACGTGTGACATTTCTTACTTGTGAAGTAAGTAGCTTATTTCACAAGCTAAAATGTGGTGACACTTGAATGAACACGTGGATGTTTTGTTATAGAATAAAATATTGGAGACACACTTGGAGATTCCACATGGATAACTATCTGAGTGTCAATGATTAATCTCTAACGTTCGGTAGTAGAATTTGTCCTTTGATTTGAGGTCATCATAGTATCTTATATGAGGACAGTCATACTTTGGTGATTTTAGATGTTGCTCTGTCAAGAGTCGCTAATACGACATCGTTCGGGTATGTCAAGAATCATGTGAAGGTTGTGAATGATCAATAGAAGAGATTATGATCTACATTTCAACACTAATACAGTATCGTTTGGGTATGTCAAGAATCATATGAAGATTGTGAATGATCAATAGATGATTCATCACTCTTATATGGTAAGGGATTATGATCTACATTTCATCCAGTTAAGTTGATAATGAAATCCTTGGTCAATGTGTGCTCATAAGTCGAAATTTTTTTTTCGACTTATATTGAATTAATAGTGGGATGAAAGATATGATCGATAATTGAGATTGATACGTCTCTATATCTCACTGATCGGATCATATTGACGAATGGATTATAGTTTCATGATAAATGAATAAGTTTGGTTCTGTCATACCACGTGACATTTCTCGTCACATGTATTGCCCTAATACATTGTTGAATGTCAATTTGGGACGAATGAATGTGAATTAGTGATAAATTAAAAAGACTGTTTAATTTATCGATTTGGATTAAATCAAAATAATAATTCACGTCGTTAGATATCGTGATTGGGAACCTAATGGGTCACACACAAAAATGAGAACTAGAAGAATGAGATTTACCAATTAATTAATTGAAAAGTATTGGATAATTAATTAATTGGGTTGTTTATTAATAGACATTAATTAATTCATGTACCAAATTTAATTAATTGGATTAATTAAATATTGGACCGGATCAAGTTAAGCGATTGGTTAAACCCGTTTGGACTTGTATTAATAGGCTGCTAGGATTTGAAAAAATCACTAGAGAAAATAATTGTTCTTGCTAGCACAAAAAAAGTAAAAAACCTAGTTCTCTCAATATTGTTTCCTATGTGAATTTTGATTGAAGACTGGACAATTGGACAGATGTTGATTGCATTTCGTGTTTGAAAATCGGCAAAAGAGTTTGCAGAATTTGTCAAATGTATTATTTTAAACACAGTTTCTTTCTAAACACAAAGAAGATCCGTGGAGGAAATTGAAAAATAATTTATTTTCTGCTAAATATGATTAAGTAAATTCTCAACACTTTTGGTAACAGTTTTTTGGCATGAGGAATTGCATTTCCCACGTTCTAATTTTGTTAGAAAATTGGTTTCGCAGAAGATCATACAAAAGTTGTGTTTTATGATTGTGTTTCAAAGTTCTTTTACAATTTTTAAAATTACAGAAATAAATAATGGGAAATAGAAAAATTACACCATCTCTGAATTTGCATGACAAAATACTATTAAAAGGGAACCAAATTTCTTTGTACAATTGTTCGCTTGAGAAAATCAATTTAGCGCTTCGTGCTGTTTTTATTTCCATTATAGATTACCTTTTCCTAGAGGAAAATGATAGCCTAAGAATAACTAACTAAGAGGGGTGAATTGGTTATTAAAACTTTTTGGAAAAATTAATTCAAGTTTAAACTAACTAAAAATGAATAAGTCGATCAAACAAAAATGTACAAGTACAAAAGCAATAAATAAAAGAGAAGAGAGTGTGCAAGCGATGTAATTGTGGAGATTTGACCTCAAACCATCTATATTATGTGTTAGCAAACTCTCTGTTAATAGTAAGGCATTTTAACTATATTTGATTGACTTATGGAACAATCTAAATATTTACAATGCTTCCTATGAGTTACAAACAATGAGCATTCGATCCTTATACCAGATTGAGTTTTACGAGACCTCAATATGATCCATGAATTTAAAGAGAATTAATTTTACAATTTAAAACTTCTCTCTTAATAAATGATATGATCAAATTAAGTACAAAGAGAGAAATATGCTAATATTTTAATGAATAACAATAAATGAAACTCAAGTGTTAGATGAAAAAAACTTTGATGAAAATAATGATTTCCAAAAGTTGATTCAATCAAAAGTTTTTATAAATAAATGATTTGATAAAGATAAATAAGATGTAAGATCGATATAATTTAGTTCAAGAATATCTCACTTAAATGCTCTCAAAAGTGTTATAATGAATGTAAAGTGAAATGATATTTATAATAATCAAAATTCCAAAAATTCCATCTAATTCGACAACTCATCCGGAGGTCCGCATCATGATCCGAACAATCAAGCTAGTCGTTGTTGCGTCAGAATTCGGAATGGTTAAAAAGTGATCGTTGGAAAAATCAGAGGTCCGCTAAGTCAATTGGACATCCGCTTAGACTTTTTCCCAGATTTTTCTTTTTTGATTGTTTTTTAAAAGTATAGGCTTTTGATGGATGTTTTCACTTTATTTTTTTTAAGGTAAGTGATATTATAAAATATCTGAATATCAAGTTGAAATACTTACCTTTCGAAAATTAATTTTTATGCAAACATTTTACTAAAGTAATTTTCTCATGCATAAAAATTCATTCATTGAGCATTTAATGCTTCATTACCAATGGATTAAAGCATTTTAAATTTCATTTGAATCAGAAACATCTAAATCTAATATTTTTGATCTTTGACTATTGAAGTTCTTTGTTTTCGAGTGATTTGACGTGAATGCTCGGCTTCTATTACGATTTTTATTGATCGTCCAATGCGAGTCTTTTGGTAGTAATCTTTTTGTCTCTAATTGATTAATTTGGCAATTATAATTATGAAGACACAAATTCAATTGTTAGAAATAAAAACAATTTTTTTTGTTATAATCAAAATATGAAAGCAACCATAGGTCAACAGGAAACACCGTTTCTCATGACACAGTCTCTTTTGTGATAACTATATATGTCATCTAGATTACAAAAGGTAATATATCGAAGGACATAGCTTATTGACTTTGTGAAAATGTTAAAATTCTCTATCTAGTACTACTACTTTCTACTTTTTTGAAGTAGTTAGAAAATGAAATTCGTCAATTCTCAATAAAATTGAACTCTATTAATCATTCTACATATAAATAATTTATTCACAAATTTCATGGAAAATCTTATATCTCCACTGGTTGAAATATTTTTAGTAGAGAAACTCATTGGCATGTTGCTAGATGCAAAATTGCTACTACTTTTTGCCTTTTTATTTGTATTTAGAATTTCAAACAAATATAAATGTTATTTAACATTTAATATTATTAGTTCTTGTTTAAACTTATATGCTAACTTTTTAAATATATTACTTTAATGTTGATAAATAAATCGAGGATTAAAATCAACCAAACCGCAAATAATGTTTTGGTTTGAAAATAAAATAGTCTGATTTGGTTTGGAAAAAATTCAAACTGCATAAAATTGTTTGAGTTTAAAATATGACACAAACTGTTCAAACTGAATTGCATTCACCTCTACTTATAAGTAGTCAAAGTAGCTTTAAGCCTAAAATCAATCAAAATATGTTGGTAAAAATCATGGATTCTACGAAGTTTGTGAATAAATTAAAGTTTAACGAGCTTACAAGCAATTATAAAAAATTGCAAACATGAACAATAAGCAGCAGGCTTGTTCCATCCAACTTATCATAACTTATAAGATAATTTGATTAGATGAATTATGAATTTACCTCGTTATCTCAACAATGTGCTAGTTGTACTTAAAAGTTATGAACACATTGCATCCAAATATATGTGCTTATTTTATTTTTATTTTTAAATTGTCCTTGACTTTTATAACACATTACAAATTAGTCCTTATTTCCATAGAATCGCCAACACTAAAAACATAATACCAAGGCTCATAGAAAAAGCTTTAAAGTAGGTGATTTGATTTTAAAGAAAGTTTTTATCGTTGACAAAAAAATAAGCGTCGATTTATTAGGCCCAAAATAGGGAGGACTATACACAATAGTTGAAATAATTGGGCTACGAACGTACAAGCTCGCATACAAGAATAGCGAACCACTTAAACACCCTTGAAAAGACATGTATTTTAGAAAGTATTATCAATAAAAAGTAGATCCGATAGATCTGACGAAGTTAAACTTAATTGTTAAAAAGCTCTTTTATGGGTCGGGGGATGAGGTAGTTCATGGGTCATGTTGTTTCTTGGTTTTTGTGGTTGTTAGGTGTCGATTTTGAGGTGAAAATGGTGGCTGTTTGGTGTTGGGGGGCAAAAATTGGTTTCGGCTTGTTCGCTGGACTGTGGACCGCAATGTCGATTTGGGTGGTCGGATTGGTGGTTTGGAGTTGCAGTGTCGTGAGTTGGTGATGGTGGTTTGAATCTGCAGTGTCGTGAGTTTTGGTGCTGGTGCTAGAAATTGATGTTCTAGAATCAACATGAGTTTCCAAATTTGATGTTGTTGGTGCTAGAAATTGATTGTAGCATCAACATGAGTTTCCCAATTTGAGGGAGATGTAGATTCTTACCAAAGGTGGCTTGGCTGA